>CAUYQG010104185.1:0-16595 GCA_963574415.1 Tarsius wallacei | reverse complement strand
AGATCATCAGAGTCATTTCTGGTTAAACATGCTAAATTATTAGAGGGGAAGGTAATGGCGTCTACAGCTCCCGAACACTTCCTAGAGGTCTCGGGGTCCACGGCCCTCCCTGATTTCTAAGGTTCAGTGGGCCTCCTTGGCCGGCTGCCAACAGACAGTCAATTCTCAGGTGGGCCTCCAATCAAGTTCTGGCAGACACTGAAAGGACACAGCCTTCCCTTCGCCTTTACGACATTGGGGTAGTTTTTGCTGACAGGACCCAGTTTGTATCTTTGGAAGGTCTTGTGGTCTCTGTAATGATCTCTGTATCTGTTTCTCCCACTGCCTTCCGGAAATGAAAGGACATGTGGGCTTATGACTCTGCTCTCTGTCATGCCCCAGTGCTCAGCACATGAAGGAGCGCCACAGACACAAGTTTGACAACACCAAATTTTTACCCAAGCCCTGCGCTCTTGGAAAACAGTGCAGTTTAAGAAATTACCCCACCCTTTGCATTCTGGAAATTACCTACAGCAAAGAACCCTCCTTCCCGTGACTTTTTTTTTTTTTTTTAACTTTAGAAACAAGGACTTGCTCTGTCACCCAGGCTGGAGTGCAGTGGTGCGATCATGGCTCACTGCAGCCTCGACCTCCTGGGCTCAAGCAGTCCTCCTGCCTCAGGCTCCTGAATAGCTGGGACTACAGGTGTGCACCACCACATAAGACCTTGATAACACTCAAGGATGTCCTGCTTGTTTACCTTTGACAAGGGCAAACATGGACCCTCCACATTCCCTTTTTTTGCCGCATAATTAGTGGAATGGCTTGTCCCCATTGATTGATTGGAACAAAATGCTTGCTAACCAAATTTTGGTTAAGTTTCTCTCTACCCTCAGACCTCTGAATAAATTCTGGCTCACCTAACCTGAGTCAGGATACAGCCCTTCCTGAGAATCAGCTGGCCTGGGTAGAACATTCTCTGATCTTCTATCTGATCCCACCACCTTTTCCTCCCACTTCCCCACACCAAGTTCTTTCTAGCTTTGTTTACTCCTCTCTAGAAAAGAAAAATTTGGCCGGGCTCCACGGCTCAGCCTGTAATCCCGCCCTTTGGGAGGCCGAGGCAAGTGGATTGCCTGAGCCCGTGGGTTTGAGACCCACCTGGGCAACTTGGCGAGTCCTCATCTCTACAATAAATCAAAAATTAGTTGGGCGTGGTAGCGCAAACCTGTAGTTCCAGCTACTTGAAAGGCTGAGGTGGAAGGATCGCCGGAGCCCAGCAGGTCAAGGCTGCGGTGGCTGCACTCCAGTCTGGGTGACTGCGTGAGACTCCAACTCAAAGAAAAGAAAAGAAAAGAAAAGAAAAGAAAAAACTCTTCCTGTCTAACTCTTGGTCAGCGGTCTCCCAATAGCAATGGACCCCGCCCCCTATTGATATAGTCCCTCCTCTCACCCCTCCCACTTCCCCACCCTCTACATCTGCCAGCAATAATCTTTTGGGATCAAGTCTGGATTTGTTTTTTATTGGACATGCTAAATGAGTAAAACAACCATAATTGATCAGAGAGCTGATATATTAATGCAGCTTTGCAAATTCTTTTTTCTGACTTCTCTTGTCTTCAATCACACTTTTAAACTCTGACTCCTGGACTTGCCAAACCCACCAGGCCATGGCCTGATGCCTTAGTTAAGAAGTACAGCTGGTGTCCAACAGCTGGGCCTCTGGAGTAGACATGCCAGGATTTGGATTTAGATGCTGCCACTTCTTTCCTGGGTGTCCTGCAGCAGATCACGGGACGTCCCTCCTACGGAGCCAATATTGAATAAGCACCACTAGGTGCTGTCACTCAGCTGGGCACTGAAAGTTGCATGGATCTAGGAGGATTCTGGCAATAAAACAAGTAAATCAACTGGGAAGTACTATGAAGAAACCACATTCTGGCAGAGCACAGAGGGACCATCCACATGCACAGGGTGGACAGGGGAGGTCTCACCGAGAAGGTAACTTAGTTGAGGCCTATGGGGTCTAAAGTTCCAGACATGCCAGCAGCTGAAGAACATTCCTGGCTAAGGGAGAAGCAGCAAATGAGAAGGGCCAGAGGTGGGGAGATCAGGGCTTTAAGGTTAGAAAGATGTGCAGTGTGAACAAAAGGAAAGGGATAGGTAGAATGGCAGGGAATGCCATTGGAGCCTTAGGTTCTCCAGAACTGATAGCAGATTTTATATATTATATATGTATTGAGGGGGGAATCTGATGATGGAGACTGAGAAGTCCCACAACAGGCCATTTGCAAGCTAGATACCCTGGGATGCTGGTGGTATAGCTCAGTCCAAGTCCAAAGGCATCAGCATCAGGGAAGCTGATGGTATAACTCTCAGTCCAAGGCCAAAGGCCTGGGGGTGGGAGGGGGCGGTGGTGGAGAGCAGAGCTGTGTAAGTCCTGGGATTCTGGTATAATGCCAGAAAACCTGGAGTTCTGATGTCCAAGGGGAGGAGAAGAAGGGTGTTCCAGCCTCTAGAGGCTGGTGGGGAGAGGGAGGAAGGGAGGGAGGGAGGAAAAGAGAGAGAGATTGAGAGAGAGAGAGAGAGAGAGAGAGAGAGAAGGAAATCACCTTTCCTCTGCCTGTTCACATCCAGTGTGGCTACCTCCCTGCTCAAATCCACTGACTCACAGGCCAGTCTCCTCTGGAACACCCCACAGGCACACCCAGAAAGCAATGCTCTACCAGCTGTCTAGGTATTCCTTAATCCAGCCAAGTTGACACCTATAATTAACCTCTCACCATCTTGGCCTTTGTTCACCAAGATTAAGAATTTGACTTTTATTCTAAGTGGGATGGAAAGCCTTAAAGAGGGTTTCTGAGATCTTGTTTTTTATTGTTATTGTTGTTTTGTTTGCTTGTTTTGTTTTTTTTGAGTTGGAGTCTCACTCCGTCGGCCAGACTGGAGTGCAGTGGCCACTCGCGGCCACCGCAGCCTCGACCTGCTGGGCTCCGGCGATCCTTCCGCCTCAGCCTTCCGAGTAGCCGGAATTACAGGCGCGCGCTACCACGCCCGGCTGATTTTTGATTTATTGTAGAGACGAGGTCTCTCCAAGTTGCCCAGGCGGGTCTCGAACCCGCGGGCTCAGGCCATCCACTCACCTCGGATCTGCTTGCTTTGTTGTTTAATTCGGTTGCTAGCGAGGTTTGACCATTCATATTCTTTGAATTACCTACCTGCTCATGTTCTTTACCTGTTTATTCCTGGGGTCATAGTAGCTTTCTTACTCATTTGATGAGGTCTCTCTCATTTAAGGATTTTAATCCTTTGTCGTGTTGCATTTATTTTCCCCAGATTATTTGCTTTTTAATTCTGGCTTCCTTTTTTGAGTAGATTTTAAACATGTGTGACTTAGAGTGTGAAAATTCTATCACTTTTAAGCTTAAGAAATCCTCCGCCACTCGACAACTGATAAACCTATATGATTTATGTGGCTTTGGTCCGTGCAGGAGGTCAATGCTTTGCATTCGGGGATTTTTCTTTTTTATTCTCGGGCTGAGGCAGAGTCCTCCTCCAGTCCGGTTCCCAAAGGCTCCGGGACGCAGACCTTCCCCCATAACTCCCGCAGGAAGACCCCTTGCCCATCTGGGCCCAGCCGACGAGCCCCTTCTCCGCGGAAGGTCTCAAGGGACACCACTCTGCTGGGAAACCGCCCCCGAGCGGGGGATCATTACACACAGATGTGGCCAAAGTCCCCTTCTACCAGTGAGAAGTCTGAGAAACCCGTGAACTTGGAGAGGGAGGAGTTAACGTGCCTTACAGCTGGGGCGGACGCGGAAACCCGAGGAGTCAAGGCCAGCGAGCGCCGCCGGGTGGACGGAAGGGCGGGGCGAGGGCGAGTCCGGGCGTCGGAGCCCCGCCGCCGCCCAAGGCCCCACCTCCGCCTGAGGAGTCTCCCCTCGGCCCCGCCCCAAGCCCCGCCCCAAGCCCCGCCCCGGGCCCCGCACTCCCGGGGCAGGGCTCTCAGCTCTGCTCGGCTGGTTCCCGTGCCCGTCCACCGCCGACCTCATTGGCTGCCTCGCCGGCCCCGCCCCCCGGGGGGCCGGCTGCTTTTTGCAGCCAATCGGCAGGCGCGGCGGCGGCGGGGCGCGGCGGAGCCTGGGCGCTGAGGTACCGGGGCCTGGAGGAGGGGGCTGCGCTCCTGCCTGGGGGGGGCAGGGGGTTCAGGGCCTCGCGGCGGCCTGGACTGCCTAGTCGCTTTGGGGCTGGGCCGCCACTCTGCGGTCTCCCAGGCGACCCTCTTGCAGCTGGAGAGGCGCTGACCGTGACTGCCGCGGGCTGGCCCCAGTTGGCTGGGGTTGGAGGTCAGAGGTCGGAGGTCGTACCTTTGTGGCATGTCGGGGCCCCGCCCGTTTAAGCCTAGGACGGGCTGCTCTCGGTTGCCTGCTGAGGCAGTCCCCCTTTGACGGAAGGGGCCGTGAGGAGTGCAGGCCTCGTACTGGAGCCCCCTGCAAGACCTGCGCTCGGACGCCAAGGCGCGGCCCGGTCGGCGGGCTGCCGCCGAGGTCCTGCCGGCGAGCCTCCGCCACCCGCGGCCGCCGGCCGCCGCCCTCCTCCTCCGGGTGGACTCGGGAAGGCGGGGAGGGGGTGGCGGGAGAGTGGCCCCAAGGGCCCGGGCTGGGGCGGAGCGTCGCACTGGGGCCATGGGCCGCCCCTTAATGGGCTGTCCGCCGTGGCTCTGCCGGGCCCCAGTGCCGACCCTTTGTGAGCCTGTCAATCCCCCTGTTTAGGGTTTCATTTCTGGACTCTCTGAACCACTTGGAGAGGGGAAAGGGGGGCGTTGTGACTTGGCTCAAGGTGAAAATAAAAGCCAGACACGGGGCTGTAATGAACGCATAGTCACCTGTGAGGTTGACAGGCACTTTCCCTCTAACGTGCCCCACAGAGTCTGTCAAGCTGTGTCAAAATAAGGGAGCATTTTGTTCGCATAGTTCTAAGCAAGTGTCCTTATTATTGCTCTTCATACCCCTTGGAATGTGTAAAGTATTGGATAAGAATTCCTGCACGAAGGTTCTGAGTTTAAGATTCTCAGTGCAGGCGGCTGAGAACAGCCCTTACTTTCCACGGCAAAGATCTCAACTGCCTCTTTGCTACTCCGAGACCAAAGATGGAAGTTGTTTCTTTGCTTATGTGGGTTTTGGGGAAACCCAGCTATGGATGAGGAATAAGAGAAGAAAGAAGAATGGGGATTCTTTTGTTTTCTGCACAATAAGTGTGCAATTAGAAAAAACAATAACGTGTTTTTATTCTATCTCCTTCCATTTCAGCCAGCATAAGCACATTCTTTATTTGTACTGATGGTGTTTTTTGAGCATTTGCAAAGATTGGGGAAAGGAATAACCTCTGGCACCAAGAATCTTCTCTTGAGTGAGGCCGTGGGGGGATGATTATTATGCCTTATGTGGAATTAACCCTCAGGTTTGGTTTTCAGTTAAGAAAATGAGGCAGAAGGAGGTGTTAACCAAGGCCTTCCAAGGCCCAGCTGCTGTCTGTAGGACTCCAACTAGCCACGTGTACATGTTTAAGAATGGCAGTGGGGACTCCGAGGACTCCTCTGAGGAAGAGTCACACCGTGTGGTTCTGCGGCCCCGGGGCAAGGAGCGCCAGAAGAGCGGGGCCCACCACCCTCACCAGCCGGAAGCAGGCGGAGTGGTGCTGCTGCAGCGGGAGCTGGCCCAGGAGGACAGCCTCAACAAGCTGGCTCTGCAGTATGGCTGCAAAGTAAGACACTCCTCCCGCGGTCTGCCCCTCTGCCTTTGGAGGAATGCAGGAACAGCTCTCTGCAGGGTAGGGACCTTGCTGCCTTCCTGACCCCAGCTAGGTGGGAGAGGCCTGTGGTAGCAACTGAGGCCTCCCTTGTTCAGCCAGAGGTGAAAGGCGGGTGGGAGTACTCGTGGCTCTGGACCCTGGCTCACAGGGAGTGCGAGTGAGTCAGGAACAGGTGATGGCACCTCTGCTCTTCTGTTGCTCCACGTTGAGATTCTGAACTTTTTTTTAATCCTTTTGAGCACATTTTATTTTAGACCGAGCGGGACTGGAAATGCCAGGCAGAATTTATCACAGGTTTCTTTAGCATGCTTGCTTTTATTTTTCTGAACTTTTCTTGGTGGTAGCTTACTTGACTAGTTCTTTTCTAGAACTGCATGATCTAGCTTTTGTGAGCTGTATATGTATATAACCCTTTTTTTCTCTTCAATTATGTTTTTAGCATTCAGAGTGATTAACAATGCCAAAGTAAGTAGGAAAGTATTTATAGAATTGCTGTATTTTTTTCTTAGAGTTAAACTATTTATTAATATTTCATTTTGCTAACACTGTGCTACAAATTTCTATGGCCTTCTCTAAGATTGTCTAAGTTACTTAATAAAAAAAAACACAAAAAAACTTTTCCTCCTTAACGTGTCTGTTATTTACTGGCTAAACACATTGTGTGGAATATTGCAGTCTTTCCCAGGGAAATAAACAGGCTGGTCTCCAGGGACACACCGTGGTCTTTAAATTGTACTGACATTTTTATTATGACTCTTACAATCCACTTCTGTAGGCATACCGTCTGGTTTATAGAACATGGACTGAAAAAAGGAATCCTACCCTCCAGAGGTCCAAATAGATAGAGTAGGCTTCTTGAAATGGTAATGCCTAATAAACCCATAAAGAATATATAATGCCTTCGATAAGTGATCAGTTTTACTATTTGAAGTAAATGTGCTCTTAGTTTATTAGGGCAAAGACAAAGATTTAAGCATCTTATATATTAGTTTCAGGATACAATAAATGAAAAATATCCCCACTCCAATTCAGTTAAATAATAAAAGGAGTTGCTGAGTATTTAAAATAATGGAAACGATTGATTGGAATGAGGCTATAGTTAGAGGTCTGTTGGCTGCATTTACTTTCTAGTCTTAAGTGGATATATGAGCTAAAACTTTAGGGTCTATTTCTGATGCTTTCCCCCACTTCTTAAAATCATCTTAGCATTTGATTATAGGAGGAGTTCATCATGAGCTTTTTGTTGCTTTATAAAATTTACAGCAATGTTCCTTTCTCCTGATGGTTGGGATAGACATCAGTCCACAGCTTCCTGCTTGATTTGTGATCCCTGCATGTTTCTAATGATAAGAAGTGTGGCGAGATCTTCAAAGTGAATTAAGCTGTAGGTCCCTTTGATTTAAAAAATCAGTTTATATGCCCCACAGTACTTCTGGAAAAAAAATCTTGAATTTACATCCTCAAAACATGATTACAAGTAAACAAGATTCTGAGTGTCTAGAGCTGGCTGAGGTTTTGTGTTTGGTGAATGCTAATATCTGTCAGCTAATTCGATGGGTTCTGGCATGAGAGGGAAGTCAGGCAGACGGGGGCACTATTGCCTCAAAAATTCAAAGAAGTAGAAAAGTCTGGAGTGTTTGTTTTAGTGCTGCAATTATTTCACCTAAAACCGTTTTATCGCAGTCACACCTTGAACGATTTTTTTAAAAAATCTGCTTTCCAAAACTGATCTTAAATTGTTCAAAGCTGTAAATCTATAGGGAAATTCAATTATTAAGCTATGCATTAAGGCTGAGTGAAAGCTAAACAACAAAGTTAGGCAGCCTAACTCATTTTGTGTACAGTTTTCCCATCTCATCTGATTCTTAAGTGAAGTGGGCTTGGATCATCAGAAAGGTTAAGGGCCACTTTCTGCATAGTGGTTTTGAGGAGCTTCACATAGTTTACGATGTTTGTCTTCATGGCTTTCCTAGGTCGCAGACATCAAGAAAGTCAACAACTTCATCAGAGAACAAGACTTATATGCTTTGAAATCTATTAAGATTCCAGTGAAAAACCATGGGATCCTAACAGAGACCCACAAAGAACTAAAACCCCTCCCGAACCCATCTTCAGAGACCAAAGTGACCATGGAACTGCCGGAGCTGGACACAGCAACCGCAAGTGCCAACACCCAGGCCAACCAACTGACGGATTTCTTTAGGGGGATTGATCAGAATATTGAGCACGTAGTGCAGTCAGAAATCTTTTCACGGGAAAGTTACTACTTAGAGACCTCCGATCAGCCCTTGCTCCCAGCTGCTCTGAAGACGTCAACAAGTGGTGCAGATTGTGGAATTCAGTGGTGGAATGCCGTTTTTATCATGCTTCTAATTGGGATTGTTTTGCCAGTCTTTTATTTGGTCTATTTTAAAATACAAGCTATTGGCGAGCCCCCTAATAGCTTGAACACAACTGTCCCCAATGGTTCTATGGCTATGGGTGCAAGTCCAGAGCAAGCCCCCAGATTAGCGATTCCAGTGCCAACCATCACTGCTTCAGACAGCCAATTCAGTCAGACCACCCAGGCAGGGAACTAAGCTCTTGTTTTCAAAGAATTAAGCCAGCTTTAGCAGTTGGCTGTTGATGTGCACCAGCTGTCATTGCCATATCCCAGGGGTGCTGCCTTTGTTTTCCTGGGACAGGTGGATGCATTTCAGAAGTCACTGAAGAATTCTTGATCACACCAACCCTGGGGAATGGCCTTGCCTAACCCAGGCTGTAGGATCCCAAACACCCATGCCCTCAGCCTTCTGTATTCAGAGACATGCAGCAAGAAAGCCATTTGCCTGTGACAGGTGACTGTTTCTTGAAGACATTTAGTGGACTGGCCATGTCTTCACAGTAGCACTGTGTGGGCTCCCAAGTTGGACATGCTCGCAGGGAGAGGAATGGCCTCGGCCAAGGCACCTGCAGCGTGGAATCAGTATGGCTCTCCTGGCTGTGGCAGTTCCCCCTGCTGTGGAAGGACTGGCTCCAAGAAGAGGCATTGTATATCTCCCTGGCAAAGGTTGCTGTGGAGTAATCTTGGCATGTCACCTTGTTTTAGAGCATGACAAATTACATTTGTAACAGGCCCACTTCATATCTGCCTCCTCAGTTAGCCTTTTTGAGGCAATGCCATGTCTAGAATTGAAAAAGCCCTAACTCCAAACTGCTACACGATTGAGTAAATGGCAGTTCTAGTCCTTGTCCTTTTAGAGCACATAGTCTGACTCACAGGCACGCCTTAAGCCAAACACATGGGCCATTGCCCAGTTCTGCAGGAATGGCTCTCTGACTTCTCCAAGTCAGTATTCTTGGAAAGATCAATTGCTGGTCAGTGTCTGGAGGGGAAGATGAGCACCCATGGCCGAGGTTCCACACTTGGGGGCCTCTGAGGCTGTCGCCAGGCCAGCGTCCCAGAGAGCAGCTGAGCCCCTGTGTAAAGCTGAACCGGGAGTTCTCCCTGCTGCTTTCCTGACTGTAGTCTTGGGAACTCTAGAGCCCCAGTCCCAGAGTGCGGCTCTGTCCTTTCTCCATGGTGATATGGTGATACCCCTAGATGAATGCTATGTACACTGTAGCTCATGATAAAAGACCAAACACTTCATGGAGGGCTAGAGGTGACTTGCTGTGAAAGGCTGTAGAAGGGGCCTATGGCTTGTCCCTCCCTGACAAGGCAACAGCAGTGCTGCCAGTGGGCTGGGGACAAGAGCCTGCTGCTGCCTGGGAGACTGTGGCATGGGGGAAAGGGGGCACTGAGGTGGCTGGCAGCCCAGTCTCTGAGGTCATGGACCGGGAGGAAAACGTGCTGCTCAAATGCTGGGCTTCACGACGGTCATGGCATTCGACACATCAGGTCTGGAGAGAAGTTTAAAACATCTCACCTTATAAGAGGGCAGGAGTGGGCAGAACAGTGCTTGAGGTAGGCTTCCAAGTTCCTTCTCCTCTCGGTTGTGTGAAAAAACAGTTTGCCCAGGGTTCAATTAACACATTTAAATTATCTTCAAAATTATTTTCTTAGAAACCAAAATGATTTTCAGGATAAAAAGAACTTCTGAACTTTTGCTACAGGAAACTTTTTGATCAGTGAGTGCTTTTCCAGCCAAATGTTTATGTTTGATGTGCCACTGAGGGCCACATCATGTCGCCATAACCTCACCAAGCAGGGCTAGAAGTCCCGCGGGAAAATCACTTTTGCCAGGCAAAGGATGAATGTCTGTATCCTTGACTTTTCTCTAATGGAATAAAATCATTTCTTCTATGAAGGAAAACTGATTCCCCCTTTTCAAATTTGGGGATTGATGATTCAGAACTAAAAGATATTGGTGGGATGCTGCTGGAGAAGATGGAGGTGTGCGTCTCAGGAGTGAGGCCGGAGCCTTCTGCTGTGCCTGGACTCGGCCGCCCAGGGCTGGTGTGTGCCCCAGATGACACGCACAGGTGAAGGACATAAGGTGGGAACCAGCATGCTCAGGCGGTGCTATCTGCATATGTGCTTTACGGTTGTTTAATTAGGCATACATAAACACCACGAAGCTCATTTCCTCCATATTTTACTACATCTTCAATGTCTTTGGGAAGTTAATGTTTTAAATAAATCATTTGCTACAGTCTTCAGTCTCTTTAGCTGATCTGTTGTGCTTACCATTGAAGCCTAAGGAATCCCTATTGTCAGGCAAGTGATGCTCCGATTTTACTCTGGAGAGAGGAGGCTGCAGAGGCTAAGCAGGTGCCCAGAGCAGCGACTGTCCAGAGGTGAAGAAGGTGTGGCCTGCTTGGGAGCTTGTGATCCAGGGAGCAGACAAGGCTCCCCACGCAAGGCCTCGGCTGTAGCGGCGTAGAGGGAATGGTGGGAGGAGACATCATGAAACTAAAGAAATGGAACTGATAGGAACCACTTGGGAGGGCAGTGTAGGAAGGGCCCACAGTCATACCAATTTCTCTTTGGGAAAGGCTGGGCTGCAGCCCTAGGAGCAAAATCAACCCTATAACCCAGGTGCTCACTGGGTACCACATCGTGCTCTGAGCTTTATACGCTAACTCATTTTGTCCTCACTAACACTTCACAAGGTAGGCACTTATATCCCCACTTTACAGATGGAAAAACTCAGCTGTCTAATATCAGGCAGCTGGTAAAGGGGCATGCCAGCTCGGGCTGGCAGGCTCAGGAGCCTGTGCTCTTAATTCCTGGTTGCTCTGCCACCTGCCAGTGGTCTCCTGTGGGCCTGGGGAAGGGTGTTGATGATGTGATCCAAGCACACAGAACATGCGTTCTCTTGGGCCTCTCTGGCTGCACTGCACTGGTTGTGGCTCCCAAGCCAGGGCTTCAGGAGGGAGCAGCAGAGAGAGAATAGGTAAGAAAATTTCTTAAGGCCCCTTGATTGTGAGAAATAGAGACTGTCAGGAAAGGAGCCCTCCTCCGCTACTTCCAGTGCTCAACACCTTGGGACAAGGTGCCTCCAACCTTATTTCCAGAAAGGGAGATGGCTGCTTTCACCAGGTCGAGCAGGGAAAATGAGGACAACATCCATGTTCGCCTGTTCAAGAGCCAACTGGGTATAGTGGAGCTGCTGTGAGGTGAGACCAGCCTTCCTGACTCCTGCACCACCAATCAGGTCTCACTGTTCCTGGAAGGACCATTGTGGTGGCAAAATGCAGCTCCAGCCTGTACCTTGTACCCCTCCCTATTCCTGCTCAAAGCTGCAGAGAGACTGTCACAGCAGTGCCAGTGGTGGTTGGAGTTGGGGGGAGTCCTATCGCTGCCCAGGGGAGACTCGACCAGATCTTTGGAAAACATTGGGTTATTTTAAACCACCATTCCACTACCCCGAATAATGTGCTACTCTTCATTCATAAACCTTCCAGAACACCAGTTATGCCAAAAGGCAATGTGACAACATGATGTAGCCCCTACCCTCAAGGTGAGATGAGATGTGAGAGTGGAGATATGGTGGCACATGCTGGGCCCCATGAGAGGGACACAGATAAGTGGTTGGTAAAGCAAGAAATGTTTTCTGGAGGACATGGCATTTCCTTAACTGACACCTGAAAGAAGGGATTTAGTAAAATGGCAGTAATGGTTCTTTTCAAGGAATGCTCTTCAGTGTGAGCTAAGGTCTAGAGGCTGGAAACCTTGGGGAAGGTGTAGACAGGGAACTATAAACAGCCTGGTGGCCTCTGGTAAAGGAAGTGTAAATGGGGTTGTGGGAAATGTTGCAGTAATGACTTGGGATCAGGCTCTGGGCAACCTTGAGTCCCATATTCAAGTGACTTGGACACTGCTTGCTGGACAGTGGGAAGCTATTGAAAGTCTGAGGGGGAAGGAGGCAAGATGGCAACAGAACCAGAGAGAGTGTGAAAGTCTCTGCAAGGGTGAGCGTCCATAAAGACAGTCTGCGTGAGTGGGTGAGTGCTGCTGGATGACTGAAAGTCCATCTGAGGGGTGACTCGAGATCAAGCACCCCGGGCTTCCCTTCAGAGGTGGCTGCAACCCACCGCTGCCCTGAGATCAGAGCCTCCGGTGTGCAGGATCCTCAGCCATTCTCATAGGTCTCTCGGAAGGAGGCGGTGAAGGTCTGTTGCTCTCAGCACCTGGCACCTGGCCCATGCCACCACCTGCAGCACTGGCAGAGGGAACTGTAGAGAGGATGCAGAGAGGAAACCTGGAGCTAAGCCCCACTGCAGGCGAGGAAACACCAACTGCAGCCATTTTCTCTGCCCCAGGAAGGGCAGAGACCTGCACTGGCTGCCCACCACCCCACCTGGGACCCAGAGGCAATCTCCGCGACCCTCTGGGATCAATCATTGCTGATCCAGAGAGGAAACTTCAGGAGAGGACACAGAAAGATGGATGCCCCACCCTCATGTTGGACCAGACACAGACACATCACACCTGAGTGGGGGACTGGGCAGCAGCAGCAGCAGCAACAGCAGGCGAGTTGTGTGAGTCGGGATCTGGTTCCCTCTCTTCCCATAGCAGTCCGTGGAGCTAAGAGCCACCTGACTGTCCTGCGCTGAGAGTGATGGGGAGGGGCTGGAGACCGGAGCCTGCTCCTTACTGCAGAGCAGCTAGAAGTGGCGATGGTGCTTGGAAAAGGAACCCGAAGTTCCAAAATGGCCACGAGGGAGCTCTTTTGTTCCCTCTGCTTTTGTTTATGTTTTAGTACTGGTTTTGGTTTTGGTGTTTTTTAGTTTTTCTGTTCATCGATGGGTAGTTTTGAGAGGGAGTGCATCATCAGGTTTTTGTTGTTGTTTACATGTTTGTTTCTTTGTATGTTTTTATCTGTTTATCCATTAGTTGGTATGCTTGTCTGTTTTCCTTCTCTTCTGTCTTCATCTTCCTTTAGTCTCCCTTCTTCCTTTTTCTGTTCTTCCCTTTTACTTATTTCATTTTGCTCACAGGGGACATATGTATGAACAGATTGTAAGGTGGTGGGAAGTGGGTTCCAGGGGGCCCACACACGTGTGACTGGATACTGTGATCTGCAGATAGCTTCTGAACTACATCTCCCCCCTTACACCTTAATCAAATCTCAAAACTGCCAAAAGCAGAGGCCCCCATTCCCAGTCCAGCTTCAAAATTGAACAAATTCAGATGGTCTACATAAGGAAGAATAAGGGATTAAACAAACAGAAGTGAAAGCTATCCCTCCATCACTGAGCAACAGAATTAAAGAAGAGGGGGAAGGGGGAAGAAAACCATTACAAATGAAGAAGAATCAAAGGAAGAACTCAGGTTCCATACAGAAGACCCCTGGGAAGACAGCATCTGAGAACACAGACTTTAGAACTCAGACAATGAAGAGCTCCCAGAATGAGTGGTCCCAAAGCACAAACCCAGAGATATTAATAGAGAGAATGAATAGAAATGAGGAAAGACAAGGGGAAAGAATGGAGTTGATAACTGAGATGATGGAAATAAAGAATACAGTAAACGAAATAAATAACAAATTGGCAAGCATGGAAAGCAGAATCAACCAAGCAGAAGAAAGAATCTCAGAGCTTGAGGATCCAAATATGGAACTAACCCAAACTGTTAAACACAGAAAAGAAGCTTTAAAAGATGGAACAAAGCCTAATAGGGATGTGCGATTTTATCAAGAGGCTGAACCTAAGATTAATTGGTATTCCTGAGGCAGATAGAGAAATAGAGACCACCCTGGAACAAACATTCCATGAAATTATTCAAGAAAATGTCCCTCATCTCATCAGAGATGTGACCATTCAAACATGAGAAATTCAGAGAACCCCTGCAAGACATCAAATGAGAAGATCAAATCCTAGATACATAGTCATCTGTTTACACAAAGTAGGTACAAAAGAAAAAATCCTAAGGGCAGCAGGAGAGAAAGGTCAGACTACTTTCCAGGGAAGACCAATTAGAATAGCTGCAGATTTATCTACAGAAACACTACAGGCTAGAAGAGACTGGAGTACAATCTTCAACGTTCTCAAAGATAAACAATTCCAACCAAGAATTTCCTACTCAGCTAAGCTTCATCAGTGATGGAGAATTAAAATCTTTCCCAGACATTCACAATCCCTAAGAGTTTATGCCACCTCCAGACCAACTCTACAAGAAACACTTAAGAAAGTAATAAACACAGAAGAAAGAAAAAAAGAATGACCACATTCTTCTCAAGAATACAGGAAAAAGATTGAAAACACACAGATATATCAACCCCCAAATCAAAAGAAAACCAACCAACCAACAAACAACAACAATAACAAACCCTGTAAGAATCTCATGACAGGATAAACTCTCACATCTCAATAATTAGCCTGAATGTGAATAAACTAAATGCAGCACTGAAAAGACATAGAATGGCAAACTGGATGAAAAAAAAATACTGTCTTCAGGAGACTCATCTTACAAGAATGGACACTCATAAACTCAAAGTAAGAGAATGGAAAACAATTTTTCAGGCAAACAGAACAAAAAAAGCAGGAGTTACAATCTTAATATCAGACAAAATATCCTTTAAGTTATCAAAAATTACAAAAGATATGGAAGGTCACTACATAATGATAAAAAGGTTCAATCCATCAATAAGAAATATCCATCCTAAACATATATGCATCCAACATAAAGCAGCTTCTAGGTAAACTAAAAAAAGACATTGACCCAAACACTATCATAGCTGGGGACTTAAATATCCCACTAACAACCCTAGATAGATGACCAAGGCAAAAAATCAACAATGAGATCTGGAACCTCAACTTGATGCTTGACCAAATGGACTTAATAGATACCTACAGAACACTCCACCTAACAACCATGGAATATACATTCTACTCATCACCACATGGAATGTACTCCAAGATTGACCACGTCCTTGGACATAAATCAAGCATAAAAAAGTTTCATAAGATTGAAATACTGCCTCAGACCACAGTGGAATAAAAATAAATATCAACACCAAGAAAGCTACCCAAAAAACCCACAAAGACATGGACTCTAAACAGCATGATGCTGAACAACTAGGCCAACACAGAAATCAAAGCAGAAATTAAAAGATTTCTAGAAACAAATGAAAATAAAGACACATCTTACCAAAACCTCTGGGATACAATGAAAGCAATACTGAGAGGGGAATTAATTTATTTACAAACACACATAAAGAAAATGGAAGAATCACAAGTTAACAGCCTAACAAATCACCTAAGGGAGTTGGAAAGACAAGACCACCAAAAACCTAACTTCAGCAGAAGAATCCAGATCACCAAAATAAAAGTCCAAATACAGGACACAGAAGACAAAAATAACATAGGAAAAATCAATGAAACAAATAATTGGTTCCTTGAAAGGATAAACAAGATTGATGGACCCCTAGCCAGACTGACCAAGAAAAAGAGAGAAAAAGCCCAAATAAACACAGTCAGAAATGCAAAAGATCAAAACACAATGGATCCTGAAGAAATACAAAAAATTATCAGAGATTACTATGCACACCTGTATGGAAACAAACTTGAAAACCTAAATGAAGTGGAGGAATTTCTGACATCATACAACCTCCCAAGGTTGAAACAAGAAGAAATTGAGACATTAAATAGACCAATAACAACCCAGGAAATTGACTCCATCAAAAGAAAACTACCCACCAAAAAGTGTCCTGGATAAGACAACTTTCCAGTGGAGCTCTACAAAACATATAAGGAGGAGCTGATACCAATCCTACTGAAAGTACTGTAGGCAATCGAAAAAGACAACTCTCCCCAAGTCATTTTATGAAGCTAACTTCACACTAATACCCAAACCAGGTAAAGATCCAACAAAGAAAGAGAGCTACAGGCCAATCAATATTCCTGATGAACATAAATGCAAAAATTCTCAGCAAGATTCTAGCAAATTGGATCCAACAACACATCTCAAAAATCATCCACCTTGACCAAGTAGGCGTCATCCCTGGAATACAGGGCTGGTTCAACATTCACAAGACCATAAATGTAATTAAATACATCAACAGATGTAAAAATAGGAATCACATGATTATATCATTAGACGCAGAAAAAGCTTTTGATAAAATCCAGCATCCCAACAAAAAACTAAGTATCACATGTTCTCACTCATATAGTAGACCTTGATCATCCAACGTACTACCACAAGAAAATGACTGAGGGTGGTGGGAAAATATGGTGGTGGGGAGGGCGATGGGATTAATGGTGATAAATATCTGTCTGGGGATGGGGAGACACCTCTTATCATCAAGGGTGCCTGAACGAAGCATTTTTGTATGCCTAACCCCTAACTGTACCCCATAATACCATAATTAAAAAAAAAA
>CAUYQG010104178.1:0-12313 GCA_963574415.1 Tarsius wallacei | reverse complement strand
GTATTACATTGAATCTGTAGATTGCCTTGGATAGGATGGACATCTTGACAATATTGATTCTTCTGACCCATGAGCATGGAATGAGATACTATCTAACTCCAGTAAGGATGGCCTCATTAATAAATCAAAAAACAACAAATGCTGGCACAATTGCAGAGAAAAGGGAACACTTAGTTCGACCTCTATGGAAAGCAGTGTGGCAATTCCTAAAAGAACTAAAAAATTTACTGACTGTATGATCCCCCAATCTTTCTCCTGGAGATATACGCAGAGAAACATAAATCGTTCTACAGAAGACACCTGCACACACATGTTTATTGCCACACTATTCACAATAGCAAAAACATGGAACCAACCCTACTGCCTATTGAAAGTGGGCTGGATAAAGAAAATGTGGGACATATACGCAGTGGAGTATTACACAGCCATAAAGGAGAACAAAATCATGGGGTTTGTAGCAAACTGAATGGAGTTGGAGATCACCATACTAAGTGATCTTTTACAGCAACAAAGGACTGAATCTCTCTCTCATCATTGGGACCTGGACATGAATCACATTAGCACACAGGAGGGATCGGCAGTTGACGGCATTGCTAGGGGAGGGAGGGAGGGAGGAGAGCTGGGGGCACATAGCAATACAAAAGGTGCCTGATCTTATACCTGGAGGAGAGAGGGCCAGTGAGAAGTCCAGACTTCACCTGCGTGCAGACTATGTATGCAGGTAATCCTCACTTGTACCTCATATCTCTATAATAAAATAAAATTCAATGAAAAAAAAAGCTTTTCTGTCAAGAAAAGATATTGAGAAGTTTGAAGAGAGGGAATTGAACCCTCTTAAAGAAGGAATAGCTTGAATAGTTGTTTATTCTTTTTCTATAATACACAGAAACTAGATTCGGGGAAAACTCAAGACAGGGGCACCTGGGTCTCTAAGTCAGACTAACACTACGGCCGCCATCAGACAGAGCTTGTGTTTACATGTTCCCCAACTTGGATGGTTGGGAGAGGCTATAGACGGTATGAAGAGCATACTGTGTACCAGGTAGTGGGATAGAGGTTCTGAATCTCAAACTTAGATGACTTGTGTGTGACTCTTATCTTCTTCATGCACCCTTATCATGTTATACTTGCTTACTTGTCTGTTTCCTTAACAGCAGAAGCACTGTTCATACTGCATGGACCACACCTAGTTGGTTCATAGTTTTATTGCTAGGACTTAGCAAAGTGTCAAGAATATGGTATATGTCTAATACATTTTCAAACTGTTTAAAAAAATAAGTGACGATAATGTGCTAAACTTCTAAGTGTAGTAATTTTTGATAGTAAATAAAGCTGTCTAATAAGAATATTTATATACTTCACCTGAATCATATCAACCCACCACTATCTCAACCCTGAGGTGACATTATATGAAAGAGATAATTTAGAGGAAAACTCACATTAAAACCAATGATAGTTAAGATAGCTACTAAGTAGATAAAGAAAATGATCATTACTATTAAAAAGCAATGGTTTCCCACTCTTAGCCAGTGGGAAAAATAAGAAAATGAATCAGAGGTCTAAAAATTGGAACAAAGGTTGAAAATTACCCACTTTATTTGGATGATGTGACCAGGAACACAACATCAGAATAGTGGGGAAATTGTCCAAATAATAAAAACCATCATGAAAGTGTCTGGTTAAAAGATAATAAATAATTTATCACTTTTATATATGCAAAAAAAATCATTGAAAAAATGTAATGAAAGAAGAGACCCACTTATAGTAACAACGACAAATAAAATAAATACCTGGACTAACATTAACAATCATGAAACAGTTATAGAAAACTAACTCCGAAGTATTTGTAAGGGACATAAAATGGCTTGATTAAATGTAATAATATACCTTCCTTTAGGAAAACTTAAAGTATAAAAACATTCCTTCGGTTTAAAATAATCTAGAAATCGAGGGCAGTCCCTAGGAAAAGTGCCCACAGGATATTGTTTAGTCAAGTTAATATTCGGATAGGTAATAAACTAGCAAACGTCCAAGGGAATTTTGAAAAAGAAAGTAACAAGGAGGAGCTTGTTTAAAAAAGCGGAAATTCTTTATTTATAAATTTGGATTATTCTCTAAGATACATTTTAAGTGAAATAATATGCAAAACAGTGGTATTGTTTGAATAAGCGAAGAAAAAACATAAACACATGCACAGTTGTATATATGTGTATGTATGTGTGCATGTGTTTATATTTTTCTAATGTATATATATATAGACACAAAATGAATAAGATAGTCTGGAAAGATGTTCAAAACATTGATAATGTTTGGCTGAGGAGAGAATCAGGTCATTCAGAGTTACAGGTTAAGATAAAGAGTTCACTTATCACATTTTAAAATACTTGAACCTTAAGCCATTTCCAGTATTTTCTATTCAAAAATAAATCCAAAAGAAACATTTAAATTAGAAAAGATTAAAAGTCATAAATTGCAACAGACTTCACTCTTAAATAAAATGCCTCACATATGAAAATTAAGTATCAAATTTATAGAACAACAACAAGAAGCCTGAATGAATGGAAATCATACTCCTAACTGACTAGTGAATTATAAAAAGATCAGATGTGCAGTTAGAGGCTTAAAAGCACAATGGAAATAGAAATATCACACATCAAAGCAAATGAGAAGCCATGAAAGTGATATAAAAATTAAAAACAAATATTTTTAATAAGAAAGAAATCAGCTGACCTTTATTTTGTTTAAAACTCAAGGAGTCAGAACTATATCCAAATGGAGGGGGAAGGAAAAGTGTGAACTAGCAGACACTTATTCATAGATTCAATAATTTAAATTAAGGAGGATTTGTAATAAATGCAAGCACTGGTTCCTGATACATTGAGGTAACCTCTGGTAAGTGTCATCAGTAGCAATAGAAAACATACCCACAGAAAAAACATTTTTAAATGAAAAAAATTTTTAAAAATTAACATCTATCTATAAATTTACCACCAGGATATTCAGTCATGCACTGCATAGTAACCTTTCAGTCACTGATTATTAACCTCATATACAAATGTAGTCCCATAAGTTTATAGTGGAAAATATGGTATGTTTGCTGTACCTTTTCTAGGCTTAGACATGTTAAAATACACACATATTACTGTTAAAGTTGTTGATAGTATTCAGTACAATAGCATACTGTACAAATTTGTAGCCTAGGAGTAGTAGGTTATGCCAGCCTCTGTGTGTTGTATGTGTGTAGCAGGTTATTCTGTGCTGGTTATGTACGTACGCTCTATGGTGTTCATACAACAATAAAATCACCCAATAATGCATTTCCCAGAATGCATCCTCATTATTAAGCAACGCATGACTGTATATTTCCTATCAGAGATTTTTCTGTAAATATATTAATATTGTATACTATGTACAATACAGTTTAGTGTTGAGACATTTGCCACCGTGAGATTAAATATCCTTGTAGAGCTTAGCCCCCAACTGAGAAAATTTTACCATATGACAACTACATATCATTAGTTCTATTCAGTGATGTGGTAATAAAGGTTTTTAAAGCGACTGTCAATTGTGGTGGTGTAAATTACTACTGCCACGAACCACTTCAAGCTGAATCAGTAGTCTACTGATTTCTACTCAATAATTACTTTGATATAGCACTACGTTTCTGTTCTATTGAAGTGGGCTTGGTAAATGCTTTGAGGCTTTCCAGTTACAGAAGATGGTGCAGGGGTACATTTACTGGCTGTGTGACCTTGGACATGTTTCACAATGTCTTGCTTTATCAATTGTCTCATTTGTAAATTTGGGATAATAATGAGACCCGTATAAAATGATTGTTGAGAGAGGTTAAACTTGGTCATTAAGACACTTAAACAGCACCTGGTGTAGAATAAAAATTTTAGCAATTTTCAATATTTTCTACACTTTGCATCTTCTTTTTCTATTAACTTGTTACACAGGTAATTCCTAGGTTGTAATAATACAGTATAAATAACATTGTCAGCATTTCTTCTCCAATCAACTTTACATTCCAGAGACAGTTTTTACTATTTTTCTGCTTGCTTTACTCTTGTGTTTTGGATGATGAGAAAAGAAAATAAAGAAGCCAAATGAGAATATACATTTATTCTATTTATACATGCTAGTGTGCCTATAAGTATCCATATTTTAAATACATTATAATCATCCATATGTCTCTTTTCCCCACCTTCTCATTTAGTGTTATTTTGTTTTATATTGCTATTGATTACTCTTACTAGAGGTTACGTCAGTGTATCAAAAGCCAGTGCTTGAATTTATTACAATTCTATTAATTTAAATTATTCAATTCATGAATAAGTGTCTGCTCGTTTATGATTTCTTTCTCACTCCATTTGAATACAGTTCCGACTTCTTGAGTTTTAAACAAAATAAAGTTAAGCCAGTTTCTTTCTTATTAAAAGTATTTATGTTATTAATTGTTGTAACATGTTAATGGCATCGTATTTATTTTGATGTGTGATGTTTCTATTTCCATTGTGTTTTCAAGCTTCTAATTGCACATTTGATCATTTTATGTTAACTTGGCAGAGGTTATCACATGGTGAAGTATGTATACCTGTTGCTTCTGCACCTGTTACCAGGCAGTTGGAAAGATGGGTTTGTGTCGTGGGAAAAGCAGAAAAAACGATGTCACTAATGAGAACTAATTGGAACCACAAGTGCAAACTGGAAGCAGTGTTGCCCCTCTTTGCTTCCTGTGAAATGGACAACCTACAGGGAAGCTGGCACTCTTCGCTAGGGAGCTAAATACTTACCCTTTCCAGAGGTAGAAGAAGCTAAAGGAGGAGATTGTTGGGAAGAGGAGGACTCCCAAATATCTGTGTAACTTGTGAGAAGAGGTAGTGATAACTTTTGTTCCAGGCTGTCATCTCAAGGATGTGCATACAGCAAACTACCTTGGAAGGTAGAGATAGCTTCCTCTTTAAGGGCTAAGTGTATATTTGTTGACTGACAAATACAATAAAAATACTGTCTACCTCTGGTGCATAGGTTAGTGTGGTTTGCTTGTAGCTCCTTTAAAAAAATTACACTTTCCTAAGAACGGTGTTCCTCAATTTTGATGCGTCATATTATCGGGGCCACTCCATGCTTACTCTGTGCGTTTTAGTAAACAAGGAGAACCAACACAAGCTTGAAGTTCATGCTTCTTGTTATGTCCTAAGTAATGAAGTTATTTGATTCAGATTCAAGAGTGTGATGTCTTCTGCCGGTATCCATGGCATCGTTGCAGGCTAATTTGTTAGATTGAAAGGAGGGTAAAATCTATGGTTTTTGACAAAGATTCATAGAGCATGCCCGAGCTGCAGGCCTGGTGATGGCCTTACAAGGTGGCTCAACGGGCAAGTCAGCAGATCTGTGACAACTTACACCCACATTCCAAACACTCACGTGGCTGCTAGTTGACGTTCAACTTGTAAATTTCATGCAAATTCCTCTAGTGGCCAATCTTTGCCCAGATACAAGCAGATAAGGGAATTCAAAGATACATGGCTTCAACTTAGATAAATCAGTAGACTATACAGACACTGCTTAGATGGAGTTTATTTCTCTACCCATTCAGTCTCGGCTGTGTGGCATAAGACCTGAAACTAATATGCAAATGATTGTTTCTTTGACATCTTTGAGTTTCACAGGAACCCAAAGCCCTAACCGTGTAGTCTTTCATTCTTGGCAGATAGGCCTTGTACCCAATGGGCAAGTCTCTCAACCTAGCTAGTTCCTCCATCAGTCAGACCAGCTTCAGTCTGCCTGGTTCTCACCCTGAAGGGTTTCACCTTCTAGTCAGCTCATAAAATGACTCAAATAAGTCACATTTTCCCACAGGAACTAGAAGTTAGCCCTCATTCTTGATGCTATGAACCTCGCTGTCCACAGACTGCTGGATCCTTCTGTTCCTGAGTGTAGCTCCATCGTGGCCCTGTGTGACTTGGTTTCCTCCTCCCTTAGGCTGTGAGTATATGTGACCAATAAACTGCCGTCGAGCTCATCTGTCCAGTCTTAAGTGTTGTGTGCTTAGCAAGAATCCAGATAGGAATTCCTTCCTCGTTGACTCGTTGAAGAGGAGGTGAACAAAACAGGACAGTCTCGAGACTTGTTTGGAAGTGGTGTTGCAGTTCTGGGCCTAACCCCAAGAGGTTTGCTATGGTTTGAGTGCAGGTATTCCTCCAAAATTCATGTATTGGAACCTGAATCCCTAGGTGATGGTATCAGAATGTAGTAGGACCTTTGGGAGGTGATTAGGTCATGAAGGCTTCACCCTCACGGATGGGAATAATGCTGTTATAAGTGGGGTAGAGGGAATGAGCTATTCCCTTTTCCTCTCTTTTTGTTCCCCTGCCATGTGAGGACAGAATGTTTAAAGCTTCGTCTGAGGGGCAGTGATCAGGCCCCCATTGGGCACCAAACCTACTGATGCCTTGATCTTGAACTTTTTAGCTTCCTGAACACTCAAAAATATTTTCAGTTATTTATAAATTACCTGGTCTGTGGTTTTTTTGTTATAGTATCAGGAACAAACTAAGGCAAGGTATTTATGCTCCCTCCTCTCTTAAAACACATTAGAGTTGCAATATGGATAATCCTGGGCTAGCCAGCTAGAATTCAAGGGAAATGGGACCCAGTTCACCACTGTTTTCCTGGCCAAAAGACAACCAACACCAAGAAGCAGAGCTCCCTCTTGACTATAGATTTAAGGGAGAGATCCAGCTTAGACTAGTAAATAGTAGAGCCCAGGCTAAATTGCAGACCCACGGAATTATCACCTAAATAAATGACTTTTTTTTTTTTGAGTTGGAATCGTACTCCGTCGCCCAGGCTGGAGTGCAGTGGCACGCTCACGGCCACCCCAGCATCGACCTGCTGGGCTCCGGTGATCCTTCTGCCTCAGCCTTCCGAGTAGCCGGAACTACAGGCACATGCTACCATGCCTGGCTAATTTTTGATTTATGGTAGAGATGAGGTCTCGTCAAGTTGCCCGGGCTGGTTCGAACCCACAGGTTCAGGCAATCCACCCACCTCGGCCTCCCAGAATGCTGGGATGACAGGCTGAGCCAATGAGCCAGGCCATGATCATTGTTTTAAAGCATTTATTTTAATGCTAGTTTGTTACACCGAAATAGAAACTGATTGATAGTCTACATTTTTTAAAAAAAATTTTGCTTTTTTTTCTGTTTTTTGTTCAACGTATTTAAAAAATTAAAAGTTATTATAAGTAACCTTGTGTCTCCAATGTGACAGGTTGAACATTCCAGGATCAAAAAGTGTGATGTAGAAAGAACATGTGATTTGAAGTCGAAGGAAGTAGATTCCAGATCAGGCATTGGCACTCACTGGCTATGTGGGGTTTGTTAGATGTCCAATCTCTTAGAGCCACAAGTTTATAAACATACAAAGGCATTAAATAACCAAGTAATTCTATGCTGTATGTCACTGATTTTAGTGAGGGAATGCAATGTCTACCGTTGCAGACACAACAGAGCATTTTTGTTTTTGTTTTAATATTAATTCTCTGTGATGCTCACTGGCCTGTGGATTATGGGATGTGCCTTCTCTGTTTCCGAAAGAGGAAAATCATTTTCCCATATCCAGGCTTTGTGTCTCCTTTATGATTTCTCAGAGTGTAGAAACATGCCATTTACTGAATGTGTAGGTTTTCTTAGACCCTGGGCAAATCATTTTTCTTGACTAAGATGCATAGATTCTTTTATTACATTTTTCTCTCCAGTATTTGACTTCAGCTTTATACAATCTAATTTTGTTCTAGTATCTGCAGTCTTATGATCACTTCTGACAAAGGAAGCAGAAACAGATTACCAAAGTCTGAGAACTGTTTTACCGGAGAGCCACTAACAGCTTGCCTGAAACACACAGAGTTGGAATATTCTCCATTTTGTATTTTCACCCAACTCTCAAGTCTACCTGTGCCCCTACAGGTATACAATTTTAAATACCCTTTTCCCTCTTTTTGATAAATTTCTCTGTCTTCTCTTCACCACTTTATCTATCCAAGGTTCTTTTTTTTGTGTGTCTGTTTGGAGAATTTTTCTCTATTGTATATTCATTGCTTCACTTATTTTTCATTGATGACTTCTCATGGGCCAAACTTGTTATATTTTTCCTTCTCTCATATTACTCCATATTAAATAAAGTCCTACTAAATGCTGAGCCCACGGGTTTGAGACCAGCCTGGGCAATTTGGTGAGACCTCGTCTTTACAATGGATCAAGAAACTGGCTGGGTGTAGTGGTACACACCTGTGGTTCCAGCTGCTTGGGAGGCTGAGGTGGAAGGATCACCTGAACCCAGGAGGTAGAGGCTACAGTGACCGTGAGCATGCCACTGCACTCCCGCCTGGGCGACAGAGTGAGATCTCAACTCTAATACATACATAAATAAATAAAGGTCACCTGGGGGAAGGAAAGTCTTACTAATTTAGATTCTCTTCCACCTTATTTGTTTTTATTTATTTTTCAATATCTAGGTTCTCTTTATCTTCTCTGATTAATTTGAAAAAAATAGTATAAAGTGAGTATTTGGGGGATATCTAAAGTTCATGAGGACCCTCTTTTAGTGGATAAGCAATGGAAACGCAAAAAGGTAAAGTATTTTATTAAATTGTACATAGTGGTTGACCCAAAAAAGGAATCTAACTAGCCTTTTACAACAGTTCTAGGTTATCCTGTGTACGGGGGTTGTTACCTAATTTCTGATGATACAGGCTTTAATCTGTCACCTGCCTAGCTATCCAGATAGACTGTAGTGTGAATAATTGTACTAAAAAACTTTGAGATAGTATTCTGAACGTGTGGATTAATCTGCCTTCATTATAGCTGCATGTAAAGATTACCTCTTATAGAGGTTGCAGATTCATACAAGACTTGAGTATTCCTTTGGAATGACTACTTTGAAGAACTGCCTGTCTCTTCTCAGGTTTTTTAAAAACATGCTCAAATTCGAAAATTGCAGTTAATACCCCTGACTCTTCACGTGATCTCAATCACTTGGACATTACGAGTTAAATACAACCCATTACCACCAATTAATGCCAGCTGGTAATAATCTTTGGAATATGAATCAAGCAGAAAATAGAAAACGGTTGTTAGGAGAACTTATAAAATAGCACTTTTCTTTCTTTTAATATTTATGCATTTATTCCTAACTATAAAAATTGTTAACTTTATTGGTTAAGGTCACTAGTATTTGCTTATCAAAATAAAATGTCTTTGTTTGTAACAGAAATGGAAAATTAAGTTTAAATAAAGTAGGTTAAGTAAAGTGAGATGGGAAATTGACACAAGCAGTGTACATCGTGTCCTTTACATAATGATTCTCAAATCTAAATATATCACTGGAAGGCAAAATATTTAGATTGCAAGATATCCCCTCGTGATCTCTTCTCTTTTCCCCATAAAAATTAAATATTACTCAGGGTACCTAAACCATAAAATTAAATATGTAAATCTTTAGGTTAGGTAGAAATGCTCAAAATCATACTTGTGTTAAGACCTTTGCCTCATACAGTACCTCAAAAGTTAGAATACTGCATCGTGTAGGATTTATATTTTTGCTAAATTTTTGTAAAGTCACAATATTTTAAATTTAGAAGGCACATTAGGTATTATCAGATCCTAATCTCTTATCCTATAAGTAAAGAAAATATATACAAAATTTATTAGAGAATTTTCCAAAGGTCACACAGATAATTAAGGTTAGAAACCAAATTTCTTAAATTTTAGTGTATGTTATTTTTAACTTAATTAATCAGTTAATATTAAGTTCACAAGACATTAAATGTTTCTTTTTTTTTAGTAACCAAGCTACCATGTTTCAAAATTTAAATACATTTATGATTCAATATTCTTTTTAGAAAATCAAGAATATATTTTACTTATTCATTTTATTGAAGTTCCTATTGGCTAATAACTGAAAAGCTTAGTTGTGACCTCTTACAGGTGCAAATTATGTAGGTCATTGATTTCATTAATACTTCCAAATGCTTATGTTTGCAGAATTATAGACTACCTTCATGACAGAAAGAATGTGAATCTGTCCAAATGATCTGGTCAGATGGTCACAGGACTATATTTTAGTTTGCTCTACATGTAAGGCAAATTCTGAGAAGTAGAAAGGAAAATTATAGGTTTGCACACTTCAATCTTCTTTCCTAGTGATGATATAAAAATGATGTTAAATATGATCATCTGTGTGAATTAAATGATAGATTGGCATATTTTATGTGAGACTGGTTATAATATTCAAAATATGTGTCTGTAATAGTCATTCATAAACAAGTCTATAATCCTAAATGGTAATATTGAGTCTGTGGTAAGACTGGCATAAAAAAACTTTACATGGACTTGATGTATATTATCTGATATCATCAAGAGGCAATGGAAAGTAAGTTTGATCCAAACGAATTTTTAAAAAATGATATGCAGACTTCTGGCAAGATGGTGATGGGACAGGTCGGACTGTGAGAGTCTCCGCAAAAGCCAATGTCCATAAAGACTCTCTGCATGAGTAGACGTGTGCCAGTGGGTGAGTGAAAGTCTGTTTGAGGGGGACTGGGGTTCATGCACCCGGGGCTCTCCTCTGGAGGTGACTGCAACCCCCACCGCTCTGAGATGGGAGCCGCTGGTGTGTAGGATCATCTGCCGTTCTAGAGACTCTCTTGAGAACAGCCTGCCCAATACAGCTGATTCTCATTCCCTGGTGCCTGGCCCACACCATCACCTGTGACAACAGAGCAGCTGGATCCCCAGTCCAATCTGTGGAGAGAGAAGATTGGGAGAACTGGAGGGGACCCTCCCCCCCTTGGTGAGGAAGCAGCGACCGCAGTCATTTTCTCTGTCCTGGGACAGGCAGAGACCTGCATTGCCCCATCCAGCTCCATCTAGCCTCCAACATAGGACCTAAGGTCATCTCATCAAACTCAGAGAGACAGAAGCCCCTGCCCCATGCTGGATCAGGCACAGATATCAGATCTGAGTGGGAGACTTGACAAGCAGCAAGCCAGGGAGCAAACCTATACCCCACTTCCTGGACAGATTTTAAGACAGTGGGGAGTGGGTTTCAGGGGTCCCGACACCTGTCAGTGGATATTGGGATCTGCAGATAGATTCCAAATCACAGCTCCCCCCTCAATTAAATCTCAAAACTGCCAAAAGTACAGCCCCCAACTCACAGTCCAGCTTCAGAAATGAACAAAGTCAGAGGATCCACATAAGGAAGAACAGGAGCTTGAGCAAACAGAAGTAAAAACTACCCCCACCCCAAATCCCTGAACAGCAGAATTAAAGAAGAGGAAACAAAAAGAGGGAGGAAAATCTACACAAATGAAGAAAAACCAAACGAAGAGTATGTCTCACACAGACCCCTGGGAGGCCAGACACTGAGAATACAGACTTCAGAATGCAAAAAATGAAGAGCCCCAGAATGACTTTTCTCAAACCACAAATCCAGATATCAAAACATTAATAAAGAGAATAAATGGAATCAAGGAGAGATAGGAGGAAAGAATGAAGGAGATGATAACTGAGATAACAGCAATAAAAAATACAGTGAGCCGGGCTCGGTGGCTCAGCCTGTAATCCCGCGCCTTGGGAGGCTGAGGTGAGTGGATTGCCTGAGCCCGCGGGTTCAAGACCCGCCTGGGTAACTTGGCGAGACCTCATCTCTACAATAAATCAAAAAATTAGCCGGGCATGGTAGCGCGTGCCTGTAGTTCTGGCTACTTGGAAGGCTGAGGCGGAAGGATCGCCGGAGCCCAGCAGGTCGAGGCTGCGGTGGCCGGCAACAGCCACTGCACTCCAGTCTGGGTGACAGAGTGAGACTCCGACTCAAAAAAAAAAAAAAAAAATACAGTGAATGCAAAAAATAACAAACTGATAAGCATGGAAAGCAAAACTAGCCAAGCAGAAGAAAGAATCTCAGAGCTTGAGGACCAAAATATGGAACTAACCCAAACTTTCAAAAACAGAAAAGAGGCTTAAAAAGACAGAGCAAAACCTTCAAGAGATGAACAATTATTACAAGAGGCCAAACCTAAGATTAATTGGACTTCCTGAGGCAGAAAGAGAGACAGAGACCACACTGGAACAAACATTCCATGAAATTATCCAAGAAAATGTCTCTCATCTCATCAGTGACGCAACCATTCAAACACAAGAGATTCAGAGAACCCGTAAGATGGCAAATGAGTAGACCAACTCCTAGAAACATAGTAATTCACCTACACAAAGTAGGTATGAAAGAAAAAATCCTAAAGGCAGCA
>CAUYQG010104175.1:0-17530 GCA_963574415.1 Tarsius wallacei | reverse complement strand
TATTTTATTTTATTTAAAAAATTTTTTTTTTTTGAGTTGGAGTCTCACTCTGTTGCCCAGACTGGAGTGCAGTGGCCACTCCCGGCCACCGCAGCCTCGACCTGCTGGGCTCCAGCGATCCTTCCGCCTCAGCCTTCCAAGTAGCTGGAACTACAGGTGCGTGCTACCACGCCCGGCTAATTTTTGATTTATTGTAGAGATGAGGGCTCGCCAAGTTGCCCAGGCGGGTCTCGATCCCGCGGGCTCAGGCAATCCACTCACCTCAGCCTCCCAAGGCATGGGATTACAGGCTGGAGAGGTCTGATTATGTTGCATGGGCTGGGTTTGAACTCCTGGCCCCTCAAGCAGTATTCCTCTTTCGACCTCTCATAGTCCTGGGATTACAGGCATGAGCCACCACTCTGGTCCCGAGCATGCAGTTTCGATGTTAGTGTCGTGGTGACCCACCCGACTGAGGGCGATGCAGAATGTGTACCTCATTGGCCATGTCTCAGGGTTAGAGATGAGGCCTGACCCTCTTGCAGCACCCAGGAAGATGGTGTAGTGAGGACCAGGTAGTGGGCACACAGATTTCATCTCCTGCCAAGGTACATCCGTTCTGTCTCATGTTTGTTGTAGAATGAATCACGCAGAAAAACATTTTGATTTTTATTTTCTCTGTCTTTTAAAAACAATACTTAAGCTTGCCTTCATGCTTTCTGTAAGGTCGTGTCTCCAATATGCTGGTTTAATTTTGTATGAAACCGGAATTTTAGATGAAAGCTTTCCTAATGCACAAAAGAGCCTCAGCGCTCCCTCAGAACAAAAACAAACACGTACGTAAACAACAACAATAAAAGAGTTCCAATTAGGATTTTCAGAACACAAATACCCGTTTAAATGTACCTAACAATTCTCTGCTAGCAGCCACTTTAAAT
Organism: Tarsius wallacei; assembly: GCA_963574415.1. Taxonomy (NCBI): domain Eukaryota; kingdom Metazoa; phylum Chordata; class Mammalia; order Primates; family Tarsiidae; genus Tarsius; species Tarsius wallacei. Next base: position 16,613 of record CAUYQG010104175.1, on the reverse strand, counting down.
TATTGTTCTTTTTAAAAGGAAAATCCAATATAGTTGAAAGCTTGTGCTTTATAAATATAAGATGCTTCCCTGCATTATCTGAAAGAGGAAGAAAGCCATGGTTTGCTTTTTGGGGATTTAACCTGTTTTAGCTAATCGCAAAATCTTTATTAATTGCATTTATGAGCTCCATAGCACTCTAAGATGGTCTTGGACATTTTTGGCTACAAAAATGTGATGGAAAAAAAAATGCAATTGTATTATTATCTTGTGATTCTGCAAAAAAGCCTGCGACCAAATTGGGCCCTGCCAATGACGTCTAGTAGGAGGCCAGCAGTGGTGGTCCTTACTCTTGGGAGGAAGATGGGGGAGTCTCCTGCAGTTACAACAAAGCTGACATCGTGGGGTTGGTGAGGGGGCTGTCCATCGTGGAAGAAGGGGTTTGGGTGTGAGCTGTACTTCCTGCCTTGCTGAGGGTCCGTTTTTCTGGGTTTTACACTCATCTTCTTGCACCTTTGGCGACCCTTCCCCCTTCCTTTTTGAGTCAGGGTCTCTGTTGCCCAGGCTGGAGTACAGGCTCACCGAAGCCTCGGCCTCTTGGGTTCAGGTGAACCTTCCACCTCAGCCTCCTGAGTAACTGGGACAACAGGTGTGCAACACCACGCCCAACTAATTTTTTTGATTGTTTGGTAGAGACAAAAAAGTCTCGCTATGTTGCCCAGGCTGGTCTTGAACTCCTGGACTCAAGCTAGCCTCCCGCTTCAGCCTCCCACGGTGCTGGGATGACAGGTGTGTCACCGAGCCTGACCCTCTTCTCTTGTTATTTCCATACTCTGGCCTTCTTTCCCTTCATTTGGTGTGCTGGGTAATTACACAGGCCATTTTCTGTGGACACAGTTGGAGGCAGTGGTGGGCTGGTGAATCACCACACACAGCCATCCAGTGAACCCCAGCCATGGCAGGCAGCCAGGGTGCATACCCAGCTCCACACTGACTAGCTTGGTGATTTGGGGAGTTATTATGATTGAGTTGTGTGCCTATGAAATTCATAGGCAAACAGCTCTGAGCCTCAATGTGAATTCAGAAAGAGGGCCTCAAAGGAGGTCATTAAGGCTAAATGAGGCTACAAGGGTGAGGCCCTAAACCAGTCTGACTGGTATCCCTTGGAGAAGAGGAAGGGACATCAGAGATAAGCATGTACAGAGAAGGCGGCCACTGGCTTGCTAAGGAGAGAGGCCTCAGGAGAAACCAAGCCTGCTGACACCTGCATCTTGGACTTCCAGCCTCCAGAACTGTGAGGAAGTACATTTTCGTCATTTTAGCCATCCTGTCTGTGTTGTTATGGCAGCAATAGCTAACGGACATGGGAGAGGTACACGACCTCTCTGGGCTTCAATCTTCCCATTTTTAAGAGAGCGTTGGTACTCATTTCTGCACGAGAGGGGTGTTGTAGGAGAAGAAAGGGTATCATGTAATCAGGCTGGTGCCTCCACTGATTCCTTCTCACTTATGGGGAAATTACGTCCACAAGCACAGGCTAGTGTCCATTTTCTAATAGCCCAGGCCTTTTGCTGAGTCCTCAACATGAAAACAAAACAACACACATCGTTTACGCATGTCAGTTTCAAGTTTCCCACCACATGTTGTCTGGCTGGTGTTTTGTAGGAGACCCAGACCTATGGCACAAATGATTTTTTTCTGGTTCCAACTTGTGTTACATGTCCTTTGAAGGTTAGCTGAATTATCCGTACATTTTAGTGTTGTTCTAGTTTGCTGCACCTCAAAGACAATAAAAGGGATATTGGGCAAATATTAGAACAACAACAAAAAGCTCAGCGGGCCTGGTACGTGGAGTTGTGTTTACTAATTCAGGCTGTTTTTATAGAGTAGAATGACATAGTTGCAAAATAATGATAGGTCCTTGAGTTTACCTAGGATTTTTTTTTTTTTTGTCTGAGGAAGTGAAGGTGTTTTCAGTCCCTAACCTCATTTCGCTCCTAATTTATAAAGATCTAAGAGGTATCACATATGCTTCTCCCCATTTGATAGCCGGGCAAATGAAGGCACAGACATTTCTTCCTTATACACACAAGAGGTGTGGGTAGAAAAGACTGGCATCAAGGGACTCCTGGCTTCCTGTGTTCTGTTCTCTTGAGCTGTTCTGGAAGTCATCTATTAACTATGTCTGTCCAAACGTTAGTGTCAAGTCTGCTCTTCCAAGTCTGCTCTTTCCCTTCTCAAAGGGAAGAACAGAGCTTAGGTTCTGTGCTCCTAGGTCTTCTAGTCCATTGCTCTTTGCTCAACTGGCAGTCAGTAGATCTGATGACCGGATGCTATGGAACACACACTGTGTACCACTGCATCACAACCTGTGGAGTGCAGGTTTTGTCTGACCAGTCATGGATGCTGCTTCCAAGTCACTGATCATCTAGTTGAGGAGATGAGAGACCTCCCAGGCTCTAGGGCAGTTGAAGTTGTAATGCACATGTGAATGTGTGATACACGTTTCTTTAAGATAAGTTGCTTGGCATGGTGGCTCACACCTATAATCCCAGCACTTTGGGAGGCTGAGGCAGGAGGATTGCTTGAGTCCAGGGGTTTGACACCAGCCTGGGCAACTTGGCGAGACCTTGTCTCTACAATAAATAAAAAAATTAGCCAGGCGCAGTGGTGCATGCCTGTAGTCCCAGCTACTTGGAAGGCTGAGGCAGAAGGATCACCATACCCAGCAGGTCAAGGCTGTGGTGGGCATGAGCATGCCACTGCACTCCAACCTGGGTGACAAAGTGAGACTCCAACTAAAAAAAAAAAAAAAGTATTGTATTAGGTAGGGCAGGATGCTGAGCTACAAGCGATTAAAATAGTGTTCCAGTTACCTATTGCTTACTAGCAGATCACATTAAAATTGGTAGCTTAACACAACCGCCATTTAATTAGATCTGTGATTTTCTTCAAACAGGGCTCAGCAGGGTGGTTCTTCTGCTCCATGTAGCACTGATTCTGGTCACTCAGTGGTATTCAGTCAATGGCTAGTCTGGTCTGGAGGGTCCAGTATGGCTTCACTCACCTCCCTGGCACCTTGGCAAGGATGCCTGGATGACTGAGCTGCCCTCCCCCACCACACGCCCCAGATCCCTCTGCCTCTCCAGGTGATTTCTCCATTAGGGTAATCATATTTCTTATAAGGAAGCTCAGGGTTCCAAGAGGCCAAGGCCAAAGCTGTTATTAGTCATATTAAACGTGAGGTTTGGAAATGGCATCATATCACTTCCATACTCCTTTGGTCCAAGCAGTTACAGGCAGCTCATGTTCAAGGGATAGGATATAGCCCAATCTGTCCATAGAAGAAGGATCAAAGAATCTGTGGCCATTTTTAATCCACCACATATGGTGTACACCTTGGTGGTTTGCTGTGGTTTTTGAAATCTGTTTATTTTTTAAAAATACACCCAAGGCTTCATTTTCAGTGCATTTTAGTTTTCTTTTGCTAGAATTTGAAGCACTTTGGGAATGGCTGGTCACATTTTTATCTCTCTCTCTCTCTCTTTTCTTTTTTTCCACTAAGATGCCTCTGTTCAGAACCATTTTTTAGTTTCCTCTATCATGAACCTGTCCTTTCAGTTCAAGAAATTATCCGTTTGGTTCTGTCTTCTTCACAGAAGGAGTGATACAACTGAAGGATCATTTCTTAGATGAATGAAATTTGGTCACTATTTCACTAAATGACTGGTCCGGTGGATAACTGTAGAATAAAAGGTTAAATAATCAACTCAAGAAAGATACAGACACCAGTGGAGTCCTGAGTCAGCTAAGGAAATCCCGGAAGTTTTCACAGAGGAAGTGGCACTGGCTGCACCTTGAAAGGGACAGCGGTCTCTCTGGATGGGAGGGGGTGGAGTAGGGATGGCATCCAGGAGGAGGGACAGTGAGGGTCCATGCCCCGGAGCAGATGGCATGCTCCACAGACAATGATGGGGTACCTGGAGCATGGGGGCCACGGTCATCCAGGGGGCAGGGGTAGGGTGTTCGTGGGAGGTGAGGCTGAGCAGATGGGTTGGGGGTGTGTGGACTTTGCCCTGAATGCACACTTGTTCTGAATGTTATCTTGGAAGAATTTGTGGCAGGGAGTGCCATGATCAAATTTCTGATTTTTTTGAGTGCCATTTCTAATAGCAGGTTTTGAATGGTTTGGAGGAGTTGCAGGCAGAAGGCTGAAAAACCAGTCTCACGGCAGTCCTGGAGAGCTGTAAGTGAGCAATAGAAGGTGGAAAGGCCTGTGTGTTGGGGGAGGGGAGGTCGTGAAACAATTTTTCTGATTGCTGAGCATGTGGTCAAATGCTTCCCCTTATATCCTGTATCTAATTGAGTTCTCTCCAAAATCCATTTTTCAGATGAGGTCACTGAGGCCTTGAGTCATTAAAACCTCCTCGGTGTGGATAGTTAGAAGCGAAGAGGGTTGAGATTCAAAGCCATGTGTGTTTGTTTGACTGCACAGTATCTATGACTTCCTATAAAACCTCATTGCCTCACCCACTGAAAATAACTGCAGGTGAGGGATGGCTTTAGCCCAGGAGTTCGAGGCTGCAGTGAGCCCTGATTGCGCCACTGTATTCCTGCCTGGGTGACAGAGTGAGACCCTGTCTCCAAAAAGAAAAAAAAAAAAGCAAACTGCAGATTTCCTGTGAAACTGGGTGGATGGTTGAGCCCATAACAAAAATTAAAAACTCAGAATTTTGTCTAAGACTTTTAAAAATGTCTTACTCTTGAGTTGTATAGTGTGTGTGTGTGTGTGTGTGTGTGTGTGTGTATCAGGTGCTTCCAATGGTGAGTAGTTTAGAAACACTTAATGTTTTAAGCTAGTTTCTTTATCAATTCTATCAACTGAAATGTTACAGATACAAAAGTACTGTGAAATATACAATTCATGTCCATTTTACTTGTCGCTGTTTTTTGTGTGTAAATGATTCTTGGCCTAATAACTGGTTTTATTGCACATGGGAATCTTATAAACAAAGTATCTATTGTGCTACATTGAGAACAGACCAAGACATGGAGGGAGGGCTGGGAAGGAATGGGGAGGGAAAGTAAAAATGAGTCAGAGAGTCAGAGAAACAATGTAGCAGTTCATGTGGGAACTTCCTCTGGCTAGAGTTGCAACTCCCTCCATCTCAAAATAAGCCACCTTTCTCATTGGAAGAGCAAAAAGGCAAGAGAGACGATCTTCCCTGTCTCTTAAATTCCATTTCTGCCTCCAAACCCTGGAGGCCAGCATGTGGGTCTGTAGCGCTCTGCTGTTGGGTTCCTGGGTGAACAGCCAGACTCAGACTGGTGGCCACACTGGCTTTGCGCTCAGGACTCACAGGCACGGGCTCATCTCACGTGAAGATGCAGCCCTTGCTGCCAGGGCACAACGAGAGCTTGAAAATAATAGCATTTGGAAGATGGCCACTGCGTCCACTGGGTTTCATTTTCACAAATTTTCAGAGCCCTTGCCAAGCCCTGGTGAGGAAGTGCTGGGATCACAGGTGTGAGCCACTGTGCTCGGTTAAAAATGTTATTTTCAAGACAAGTTTCTCAACATAGACTGGTTGACAAAAATGCCAAACCAGTCAGCAATAACTGGTTAAAGCTCTCTGTCCAATGCTGGATTGGAAACATTCGGTAGAAACACGATATTGGGAAAACTGGGGTGACTTCTCCCATCTTGTTAGAAGCGTTCACTTCCCTCGTGTCACCAGGAAGGAGAGTGAGCTGGGCGATGCATTTGTGAGATTTCCAGTTTTGCAGGAATGGTCAGATAAGTGGCCAGACTTTAGCTGCCGTCATTCTCCCCACTTAACCCGTTATGGTTTATAAGCTTAACCAGTTTCTTTTTTCTGGCCACCCTTCACCCTTTCTTTCCCCTCAGTACATTCATTCTTGCAATATCCTGTTTCAGAAAGAATTTCAGAAAGAAGAAAGAATTAATTCCTTCTCTTCCTTCCCTCCTTCCTTCCCTCTTCCTTCTTTCTTTCCCTCCCTCCCTCCTTCCTCCCTACAGAGTCTCACTCTGTCATTCAAGTGGGAGTGCAGTGGCATGATCTGTTCCCCGCAGCCTTGACCTCCTGGACTCAGGCCATCCTTCTGTCTCAGCCTCCCAAGTAACTGGGACTACAGGTGTGCACCCCAACACCTGGCTAATCTTTTAATGTTTTGTAGAGACTCGGTCTAACTATATTGCCCAGGTTGGTCTTGCACTCCTAGGCTCAAGAGATCTTCTGGCCTCCCAAAGTGCTGGGATCACAGGCATGAGCCACCGTGCCCAGCCCGCTTTAGCATTTTCTCGTTCTTTTAACCGCATCTTAAACTCCCATCTTTCTGAAAAATAACTAGGCGTCTCTCATCTTCCCCTTCCCTGGGTTTCCCTTGGACGTACTCCCTGACCCACTGAGGGATGATCATGGGACTGTGATGAAGGGACCACGACCTTCTTCTCCCTCTCAGCTGCTTCTGGACATTGGAGGGAGCTAAGCTGCAGTGGTGAAAGGTAGAAGGAGAGAGGAAAGGAGAGGGAGACTAAGGAGAGCGGGTGATCAAGAAGACCCCAAGAACCTGGTTTCCCAGGTGGAACCTGCCTTGAAATAGACTCATCTTGTGCGCTCTTGCCCTAAATTGAAATCTTAGTCCATTTGTGTTTTGCATGGTAGGGGAGGTGTGGGACATGCTATATTTGGGAGGTGTTTGGCAGATAGGGCTTCCTGTTTCGCTGTGTTTTAAAAATAAAACTAAATATACAAATGTATTCTCCAGGGTATTGAGCTGTTTTAGGTTGTACATGTGGGGTGGGCTCGGCCGATGACGTTGGCTCCTGGACAGTTAGTTCCATGTTGCATGATGTTAAGGATGGGTGCATTTTGTCAGGTGTCTCAGCACTTCAGCACTGACATTTCCAGGTAAATACAGTCTACTCCAGTAAGTGCTAAAGCTCTTTTTTAAAAAGCCACCTTGGTAGAAATCATAGTAAAGTATTCTCCAAGCTTCCTTTTCTCCACAAGTACAGAACGTGGCACGGCGTGTAACTGTCTCTTGCGGTCTCAGTCATCATTAGGAGGGTAAATATTGTACCTTTACTGTGTGATGGTATCATTAGGGTGTGTTAATATGTGTGGAAGTCATTGTCCCTAAACATGAAATGTCCCCAGACTGCCGTGTACTTTCTGTTCTTTTAAAGTTTGTCTTGCTGGGCACACTGTGGCTCATGCCTGTAATCCCAGCACTTTGGGAAGTGAAGGCGAGAGGACTGCTTGAGTTCAGGAGTTCGAGATCAGCCTGGGCAACGTAGCTAAGCCTCATCTCTACAAAAGGAAAAAAAATTAAAAAATTAGCCAGGTGTGGTGGTGGGCCTGTAGTCCCAGCTACTCGGTAGGCTGAGGTGGAAGGATCACCTGAGCCCAGGAGGTCGAGGCTGTGGTGAAGCAGGATTGTGCCATTGCACTCCAGCCTGGGCGACAGAGTGAGACCCCGGTTCCAAAAAATAAATAAAAATAAAGTTTGTTTGTCTTTTCTTCCCTGTGTCAGTGTTGCCATGTCAACTCTTCACATATTTTACGTCAAACTTGCTGTGACTGTGGCATAAGATTGCACAGATTATCAAGGTGGCCTTAAAGCAAGAACAGATAGGCTCTGAGTGCAGACCAGATGACCCCTTGCGCGAGTTATCTCTAAGGGCACGTGTGTGGATGTTCTGATACGTGTTTTGGCTCCTGAGAAGCATGTGTGACTGAGGTTCCAGGCTGTATTCCGGTTAGTTAAGGTTTCAAGATAAGTGAGCTGTCATTCTGTGACTCATCACGTACTGTTTTAAGCAGCTACAGAGCCTCAGAGAATAAAGGATGGCTAATCATCTCTAGTTTCCTGTCCTGGCTGACGTCATTGTCACCGTCATCATCTTCAATTCCATCGCTTTATTAAGTACCCCAGAGTGCGTAAGTTGTGAGACAAAACACGTGACGTAGGCTCAGTCCTTGGTGTCTAGAGGTCTTGAAATAGGGAACACCAAAACGGGTCTAACGCAGACTAAGGTATCGATTGCCCTCTGGTAAGTAATCGATGGCATGGACTAGTCATCTGAAAGTACCAGTGCAGTAATCCCAACTACTGAGCGCCTACTGTATGTAACAGGTGTCCACAGTGTGTACGGGCTGCTGCGACTACACAGAGAAATATCACAGCCCCTGTCCTTAAGAAACTCGGTGCCGTGACAGAAATGCATGTGGGCATTATGGGAGCCCAGGGGAGCGGCCCTTAGCCTGGTCTGGAGGTGGGGAGCGTCCCAGTTGAAGGTAATAGCCAGGTGGGTAGGGGAGGGACCTTTTTGTGGAGAGGCTGGAGCTCCCTGGTGGGGTTGGCATGGACGTCCTGTTGTGAGGAGTGAGTGAGTGAGTGACAGTAGAGAGGAATGCAGGTGCTCCAGTGTCATTGAGGGGCTTGGAGGGTTGGGCAGAGGTGCACTGGGCAAGGATTTAGACTTATACATTAGCTCCCTCTGGGCTGGGAGTGAGAGGAAGGTGAGGAGGATGGATTTGGGTTTGAATTAGGGCTGTGGTCTTATCTCCACATCCTAGGAACTGGGTTTGGGAAATGTGTGTGAAGTAAATTCAGAAAGCTTGCAGGTGATCTGTAGTCCCAGCTACTCGGGAGGCTGAGGCGGAAGGATGGCCTGGACCCAGGAGGTTGAGACTGTGGTGAGCCATGATCATGCCACTGCACTCCAGCCTAGGCAACAGTGAGCCCCTGACTCAAAAAAAAAAAAAAAAAAGCTTGCCAATGGATGTAGGGGATGAGAAAAGGGGGCAGTTGAGCATGACGGACCCCCAGCCCCGAGAGCAGGGTGGTGTCGCAAGTTGACAAGTTGCAGGGTCCCATCGGGGAGGAAGAGAATGGATTCAGCTTTGGGTATGTGGGTCTGGCTTGTCTGTAGGAATCCCTGGAGATCCATACTAGGCTCTGTGTGATCTTGGAGAATCTGGGGGCAGCGGATCCACTGAGGTGCTCTGTGAACGTTGGGAACAGATAAAGCAGGAAAGGGCAAAGCTTCTTCCCAGTCATTCAGCATCGGATCTGATGAAAAAGAGTGTAAAAAGGTGTCTTGCCCCCCAAGGGCTGGTGCTCTGTGACATGATGTCTAAGGAGAATGAAATCGAGGCAGGGCTCCCGAGGCTGGCCTGGGCAGCCCTGAGGGCTGTGGGTGGCCACAGTCCAGGTTCTGGAAAAACCAGCTCTGCTGTAGACATGGGCTCAGATCTGCCCTGCTGAGGGGCCTGGGTTTTGTTTTAGGGGCTCAGCGGCAAGCATCCGGACCCCCACTGGGCCGCCACGCCCCAGTGGGAAGGCGGGAGGAGGGGAACTTGCCTCTCCTTAAGGTGTCTTCTGGCTCTGAGACAAAAGAACAACAGCTCACTGCACACTTCATGATGCAGAAAGCCAGCCGCGGATTAGCTGAGAGACAGAGACAGACACACAGACAGGAGAAACAGAGACAGAAGGGAGAAGGTGTTCGCATAGTGGCTCAGCTGGAAGCAGCATTTTTAAAAACACAGAGAGCCCAAAGCAAGAGAGAGTGACTTGCGTGCGGGCCTTTAATTAGGAAGTTCACACTTGGGCCAAGAGCGAGCTTAGGAAAGATTTGGAGACTCCATATTCTAAGCGCTGCCTTTTCATCAGGGACAGGGTGATGACTCAGATGAGCAAGGAAGGAGTGGATGAGTTCCAGGTTTAAGGTTTTCTGAGCGAGGGATGGCCCAGAGAAGATGAGTGAGGGTGAACCTGAGTCTCCCTGCGTGTGGCTAGCCACGGTAGCCGACCGTCCTCACTGCACTGGCTGGCCACTGCTCCACGGGCTTTTGCTTGGGACTTTCTTTGTTATACACCCCTCTCTGGCACTCCATGGGGTAGCCTGCAGCCCGCGGGTAGCAATTAGCCATAGCTAGGCAGCCCGAGATGACGTGTACCATGACTCTGGCATCTGGCCAGCGCTCTCAGACCTTTTTCTGTGCACAGTGGGAGGACGGGTCCATCCTCTGAGAGCCCCTCACTCCCCCTGCCCCCTTGCCCCCCCCCAAGTTTCTCCTTACCTGGATGAAATCCCAGAGTCAGTGGACCTTGCCTGCAAATAGGACTGACGGCACCTGTGACGTCACCAGGCCTAACAAAAGCTCATTGGCAGAGAAGTTGAGTTTTATTTTAGACCCTGAGACTGGGCTGTGTCGATCCAGCTAGAACAGGTCTCTTCCGGCTCAGCCTCGGTGGCCCCGCCATCATCCTGCCCTTGCTGGTGGGGTGGGGTGGGAGATGGAGGAGTGCGGGGAGGGGGTTCCCTGGTGTGTGTGTGGGGGCTCCTAAGGATGGAATGTCAGAGGAGGATTGTCGCTTACTGCCTGGTGGGCAGGAACCTGGCCAAGGTTCCGCTGGGAGAACTGAGATGCTGCCGACCCAGACCCCCCTCCCAGCCAGCTGCGACTCTCCTGCGGCTCAAAGTTGCTCGGAGCTCCGTTATAAAAGCCCCACCAGTTTCTCAACCTCTTCCTTTCCCGTCCCTCCCTCCCATGATTAGAGTTTAAAAACACGTGCTTCCAGCCCCGAGGTAGATCAATGCATTCCAGAGGACGTCTCAGGCTAGGTTAACACATTTCAGTTGAGATGCTGCCTCTGCAAACAGGAAGGTTTCAGCCTCTGGGATAAAAGCCTGCCTGTCGTCCACGACGGTATAGATTTGATCCAGGAAGGCAGAGTAAACAAATGCTTGAAAAAAATGAGTCTGTGCTTTGGGGTTAGGATCCACTGAACAACTAGAAAGGACATCTTTGCAGAACTCTGAAATCTGGACACATGGTCTGGCAAGCTTTTTTCTTGACAATTATCAAAATTCAACATCTGGTTGTGCCTGTAAGGAATTTTTTTAAAATCAAATTTTGTGACTAGGAACACAATTTACCACCAGCCTATAGTATGACAAATAGACTACAAATATAATTTTTAGATAATTCAACTCAGGACTGCCTGAAAAAAATCCACACGTTCCTCACACATTGGGGCCAAGTTATAGATGGATGGGCTCCTTGCATGTAAATCTACTTGCATAAAAGAGCAGGGAGACCTGAATTAAGGTTTTCCTGGCTTCACAATTGTAGACTACGCCTGCCTTGATTTCACATTCATATAGTGCAAGAATTCCTGTTTCTTCTACTTATCTCTTGTCTGGTGTCATGCTAAGCAGCTAAAATTTCTATTGCTTTAGTATCACTATTATTATTATTGTTGTTGTTATTATTATTATTATTAGAGTTGAGATCTCCCTCTGTCACCCTGGCTGGATTGCAGTGACACCATCACAGCTCACCGCAGACTTGACTTCCTGTGCTCAAGTGATCCTTCTGCCTCAGCCTCCTAAGTAATTGGGATTACAGGGACACACCACCATGCCCTGATTTTTTTTTTTTTTTTTTGTGGTAGAGCTGAGGTTTCTCTATTTTACCCAGGCTGGTGTCAAACTCCTGGGCTCAAGCAATCCTCCTGCCTCAGCCTCTCAAAGTGCTGGGATTACAGGTGTGAACCACGGCATTATGATTGACTTGGTGCTGATTGACTTGGGGTCTGATTCTCCTCTTTTCTGTCACCTCTGTGTAGAGCCAAGCAAAGCACAGCACCGGGGTGTGGGGAGGGAGCCTTGGTCCCATCTGGAGTTGTCTGGCATCCTCTGCTGCAGGAGAATACCTCCGCAGCCCTCACAGAGTCACAGAGGCTGGGGCCCGGGCTCCCCCAGCCTCTGGAAGCCAATGGGCTCTTGTCCCAGTGTTTTCCGTTCACTGCCGACTGGGCCTGGCCCCTGATGGCACACATTGAAACGCAAATGACAGCAGTAATTGGCTGAGAGATAAACCAGGCCGAGTGAGTGAGCTGGGCGGTAGGGAGTTAAGTAGCTAAGTGACAATTACTGCTCTCAGCCTCCAGGATCGGGAGCGGCCAGGCCGTTTGTTCTCGGGTTTAAAGGGGCAATGGCACATTAATTGGAGGAGACCTTCTGGGGGCCCCACCCACTTCTCATCCGGTTCTGCTTTGAGGAGTAGAAGCTGGAGAAACATCGCTTTATTGACTGTCCCCCCAGCCCCACTCCCGACTTGGAGGAAACTTCTGAAAATCTGTCCTTGATTCTGGTAGACACATGGTTGGTTTATTCCAAAGATTTTGCCAAAGTTTCCTTGCATCCTTGCAGGAGGAAGGGACCTGTCAACTCACTCACTCTTCTTTCTCTCTCTCTCTCTCTCTCTCTCTCTCTCTCTTTTTGAGTTGGAGTCTCACTCTGTCGCCCAGACTGGAGTGCAGTGGAACGCTCATGGCCACCGCAGCCTTGACCTGCTGGGCTCCGAGACGATCCTTCTGCCTCAGCCTTCCAAGTAGCTGGAACTACAGGCGCACACTACCACGCCCAGCTAATTTTTAATTTATTGTAGAGACAGGTGTAGCCAAGTTGCCCAGGTGGGGCCTGTCAACTCTCAGTCACAAGCTTCTGGTGTCTACGTCAGAGGAAAGCAAGTCTTCAAATCACTTTGACTTGCCATCTTTCCCTTCAGGAAGTCCATTTACCCTGTGATTTGTTTTTTTTTAAGTTTTTATCCCCCAAATGATCCATGAGCCAGGCAGGGCCATGAACAACAGAGATAATATGGCATTGCTCTTTTTTGGAGTTTGCGGTATGGTTTGAAGAGACAGATGGGAAATAAATACCACTGTGGTCTACTGTTTTCCTTGCTCCAGTGGAGATCCTTCATGAAGAGATTCCTGGAGTCCTGGAGAGAGAGGAAGGCCGCAGTCCAGTGCAGGCCGGGCCCAACCTGCCCTTCTGTCTTTGAAAGGCCCTGTGAACCCAGTTTCTGGCCATAAACAACCATGAAGAGGATTAGTTTGGGCTTGAGATAAGACTAGACAAACCCGTGAACTCGTTGAGATTCTGTCCTGTCATCTGCCTTTCTACTGCATTCAGACTAAGTTCTGAGGGTCTAAATTCCTTACAGAGACTGTCTAATGGGCTCCTTGTTGCTGTTTGTGTGGTTTTCAGGAGCCTAGGCAGCTTGGTGCCTTTTACTCACCATCCTCTCTGGTGTAAAGAGTGCTCAACAGTTTCTTTTGCCTCTGCAGGGAGTTAGTCATTGCACGAACAGGACTTATCTGCTTTGGGACATGTTTCTACCCAGAGGCCCAAACGTCCATAAAACAGCAAAAATGATTGAAGGAAAAGGCAGACCCTAACTGGTGGCAGGTAAAAGCAGTGCAGCGCTTCTCTTCCCTTGTCTTGGAAGGCCTTAGAAAAAAAGCTTGCCTGTCAGTAAAGCCAGCTTTGCTGCAAGCAAGGACGGTAGCATAGGAAAATGCAGTCATGCCCGATGGTGGGAGTCGTCCGTGTAGAGCTTTTTGCTGTGCAGACTTCTTCGTGAAATCACCAGGCAGAGATGGAGAGGCTGGCTTGGCCTCATTAGCAAAGGCCTTTTGTCCAACTGCAGAAGAAAGCCCAGATAAGAATTTGTGGAATTCTGTAGTACTAGCCATAGGCACTCCAAGAAGATGAATCCTTTTTTATTTTTTGAATTGGAGTCTCACTCTGTCACCCAGGCTGGAGTGCAGTGGCACTCTCACGGCCACCCCAGCGTCGACCTGCTAGGCTCCGGTGGTCCTTCTACTTCAGCCTTCCAAGTAGCTGGAACTAAAGGTGCACGCTATCACGCCTGGCTAATTTTTTTATTTATTGTAGAGTCGAGGTCTTGCCAGGTTGCCTGGGCTGGTCTCGAACCCACAGTCTCGGGCAGTCCACTTGCCTCGGCCTCCCAAAGTGCTGAGCCACCAAGCCCGGCCAGATGAAGCCTTTAAATAAACCTTTTCTACACAGTCGCTTAGCTTTGTGGTATGAGTTGGACTATATAGGTTTGAATTCTGACTGGCGCCAACTAGCCAGATGACCTTGAAAAAATGGTTCGATCTTCTCAACTGTCAAATGGGATAACAGCATGACCCATTGCAGGATTGTTCTGAGAACTAAATGAGCCACTGAAGCACCTAGGCTGTAAGGAAGCACTTAGAACAGTGCCTGGAACATAGTAAGTTAACCAAATGTTAGCTGCTGTTGTCACTGCTGTGTTGTTATTATCCATGTTCTGTACTTTGTATCTCGAGTATGAGTCACAAAGGGAGCAGCAACATTCTGACATTCCTTGAAGGCCATGCAGAGCCTAGGTAAGCCAAGAATCATCCCCACTTGGGTTCGTTTCGCTTTTTTATTGTTAGATGTACCACAGTGGAAAATAGAACTACGCAGAAAGGATTCTGTAGAATGTCCATTAAACAATTAAAAACTGCCAAGCGTGGTGGCTCACACCTGTAATCCCAGTGCTTTGGGAAGCCAAGGGGGAAGGATTGCTTGAGCCCAGGATTCCAAGACCAGCCAGGGCAACATAGGGAGACCTTGTTTCTAAAATAAAAAAATAAATTAACTGAGCATAGCGGTGTGCACCTGTAGTCCCAGATACTCGGGAGGCTGAGGTGGGAGGATCACCTGAGCCCAGGAGGTTGAGGCTGCAGTGAGCTGTGATCGTGCCACTGCACTCCAGCCTTGGTGGCAGAGTGAGACTCCAAATCTAAAAAAATAACAATTAAAAACAACAATAACATCACAAAAAGAAAAGGCACATTATTTGGGTATAAACTTGGTTCATTGGTTTTGGAACAAAACAGTGACAGCAAATATGGAAGGTTGGCATTCACTTCTTGGGGCAACTGGCCAGCTATCACATCATCAAAGACTGCATTGGATTTGGAGAAATATGATTTTTTTTTTTTTGAGTCGGAGTCTCACTCTGTTGCCCAGGCTGGAGTGCAGTGGCATGCTCATGGCCCCCCCACCCAGCGTCGACCTGCTGGGCTCCGGTGATCTTTCCGCCTCAGCCTTCCAAGTAGCTGGAAAAAATAGAATTTTTAATTGCTCGAATAATTTAATTCATATACAGGGAAATTTACAATTTTGGGTGTACCGTTATGTGAATTTTGGCAAATGCATGGAGTCGCTTAACCACGGCTGCAGGGAAGGTGTGGAAGGATTCTGTTACTCCATCCTGAACAAGCATTTCCCTGAGCTGTCCTTGTGTAGTCAAAAAAATCCCCCCTGCCTGTCATCCCAGCAACCACTGATCTGCTCTCCATCCCCACAGTTTTGTTTTTTTTGAGAATGTCATGTGAATATAATCATAGACTAGGTCGTCTTTTGAGAGTCATTCATGCTGTTACATGGATCAGTAAAAAGCTTATTTTTAATACTCATAAATCATTGAATTGTAGAGCAAGATGGAATCTGAAAGATCAGAGGCAAACATTCTCATTTCCCAGGTGAAGAAACAGAGACCTCCTTGGGTGAAGTGACTTGCCCAAGGTCATGAAGCTAATTAAAGAAAGAACAAGGACTTGGAATTCTGACTATTAGTCCAAGCGGTGTCTGATAAATTGTGCTGGGATTAAGAAGAAAGTGTAGCTGATTGTCAAGGGGGTGTTCGTTCTTCTGTGTCATCTTATTGGTCAAAACCTGATCAAGCAAACTGAGCCTTATTTATGGTAATTTTGGAAGGATTTCATTTCTAGAATGTGCAACGTCTTTAGGAGGTATGAGGGGGGACCCCAAAAAACCCAGAGTTTATTTATAAAAAATTATATATTTATTCTTACATGTTTACACTTCAGTCACCTTCAAAGTATTCTCCGTTTGATGCGCTACACCTATCATGAAGCTTTTTCTACTGCTCAAAACAATTTTTGAACTCGTCCGTTTTGATGTCTTTGAGTGCTTCTGCCAGGTTTTGTTTCACTTCTTCCACATTGGCAAAACATTTCCCTTAAGGACTTTTTTCATCCAAGGAAACAAACAAACAAAAAAGTCTCTTGGGACAGGATCAGGCGAAAAGGGAGGGTGGGGCACAGGAGTTTTGCCATTTTTGGTCAAAAATTGTTGAACACTCAGCGCTGTGTGGGCAGGTGGATTGTATAAGTCACCCATCATGAAATGGACAAACACATTGAAAGAATCTCCAAAAAAAAAACTTCATTGAAGCGGAATGCAGTCTCTCACAACGCTAGCTGGTACACTGATGCTGATGCATTCCTAGAATACTTACCTAGCAGGGGAAGCATGTACTACCAGGGGCCTGCCTTCCAAAAAATACTTCTGGAGTTTTTTGGTTTCCCCTCATATATGGATGAGTCTCTTTGAACATATTTCTTCCTTAATACATCCGTATCTTTGCTGGTATCAATCATAGGTATGATTTGATACTAGACCTTAGCCTGAAGACCTATCATTTATTTTGTGTCGAGAGTAATTTACTTTTTTTTTTTTTTGAGTTGGAGTCTCACTGTCAGCCAGGCAGGAGAGCAATGGCACACTCACGGCTACCTCAGCGTTTCCTTCTGGGCCCCTGCGATCCTTCCACCTCAGCCTTCCAAGTAGCCGGAACTATAAGCTTGTGCTACCACACCTGGCTAATTTTTGATTTATTGTAGAGACGAGATCTCACCAAGTTGCTGGGTCAGGTCTTGAACCTGCAGGCTCAGGCAATCCACTC
>CAUYQG010104174.1:0-10153 GCA_963574415.1 Tarsius wallacei | reverse complement strand
GCCTCAGCCTTCCAAGTAGCTGGAACTACAGGCACGCGCTACCATGCCCCGCTAATTTTTGATTTATTGTAGAGATGAGGTCTCGCCAAGTTACCCGGGTGGGTCTCGAACCCGCGGACTTGGGCAATTCACTCACCTCGGCCTCCCAAAGTGCTGGGATTACAGGCTGAGCACCAAGCCCGGCCGTAATCATCTCTTTAAAGGCCCTATCTCCATATACAGTCACATTCTGAAGTACTGGGGTTTAGCCTCAAAATATGGATTTTAGGGGGACACAATTCAGTTCATAACAGACTTCAACTTTCATCTTCCCTTGGTTTTCTCCCAATTGAGGTAGGAGGGCAACGGATGTGGAATGAATTAGGCTTAGCCTCCCAGGGTAGATGAACAAGGCCCTGTGTGACTCCATGCATTTGCCTCAATCCAGAAATGGGTAGAGAGTACCTTTTGAGACTGGACTTAAGGTTAAACAGGACAACACTGGCACTTAGTGCTTCCCTTCCAGATATACACAAAATGAAAGTTGTGCCATCTGGCTTTTAATATTCCACACGGGTACTGTCTATTTAGTTAATAAAAGAAAACCCTAATCACTGTCCTTTGCTAAGTGAGCTGTTATAACATCTGTTTAAAACCCCCACACACAAGTAATTAAATAAGCACAGTGTCCTTTGGGTGTGAGGCAGTGAAGCCAAAGTTTCAAAGTTCTCCAGCTGTAGAATTACCAATGTCCCAGAGTCCTAGTTC
Source organism: Tarsius wallacei (assembly GCA_963574415.1). NCBI lineage: Eukaryota > Metazoa > Chordata > Mammalia > Primates > Tarsiidae > Tarsius > Tarsius wallacei. The sequence goes on along the minus strand of CAUYQG010104174.1, from coordinate 9,406 downwards.
ATTTAGTAACTGTTTCTTCAGTGCTTACTATTGACCAGGTCAGGGACAAGGAGTGGCAACAGAGACAGAGAAAAGCCATAGCTCTTGCTTTTGAGGAGCATACAGTCTAGTGACAGAGAAAGACCAGTAGCCACGGCAGTACAGCAGGACTAGTACTGTGGCAGAGGGAGGCACACAGGGAGCTGTGCAAGCAGAGGAGGATTATCTCAGCTGGCCTTAGGGACCTGATCAGGTTTACCAGAGGAGGAGAAGATGCAAAAGTTTAGTCCAGAAGAAGTTAGCAAGTTAAAGAAGGGACAGGCTGGGGTAGGGAGGTGACTAGATGCTGTAAGCATGAAGACTGTGCTACACAAGTCCAGAGGGTGCCATTCACATGCTGGTCTATGATGTAAACGGTGCCCCTGGAATTGTACCACTCAGTGACTCAAAGGAGTTAGCCTCCCATTTCCCCAGAAAACCTTTAAAAAGTAAGGCTGGGAATGTGGGCAAAGTCTGTGTGCTAAAGGCAAAAAAGAGTTCATTGGAGGGGACTGAAGCAGGAAAAATGGGGGTGGGAATTGGCAAGTAGATTCCTGCAAAGATCGAGTCTAAACCCTCCACAGAAAGCATTTCAATATGTGGCCAGGAGCTGGAAATAGTGCTTGGACCTGGCTGGAGACAGGAGAGGAGGTAAAGCTGGAGAATGCTGGAATCCCAGGCCCAGGAATACTAATAGACTTGGCTCATGCCTATCAAAAACCAGACAAGAAATTCACACTGCAGCCTCAACCTACTGGGCTCCGGCGATCCTTCCGCCTCAGCCTTCCAACTAGCTGGAACTACAGGCACCCACTACCACACCCGGCTAATTTTTTTGATTTATTGTAAAGATGAGGTCTCGCCAAGTTGCCCAGGCGGGTCTCGAACCTGCGGGCTCAGGCAATCCACTCACCTCAGCCTCCCAAAGCACGGGATTACAGGCTGAGCCACCGAGTCCAGCTAATTTTAGCATTTTAGTTGACTTTGAAGCACTCTGAGATCATACCACATAAGTGCCTCCACCTTTCTATTCCCAACACTTGGGATGAGCCCCACCTAGGTAAGCTAGTAAGCCAATCATCTGGTCCTTTGCGCCTAGGTTAGACAAGTGCTTTCTTCCCTCTGAAAATCACATACCCAGAAAACACATCTCCTTGACTCACTACTTGGTGACAGCTAGCATCAAGAGGATGGACTCCCAGGGAGAGTTAGCTTTTGGTGAGCTCACACACACTCCTCCCCTTGTAGGCATCCCCTTCCCATCCCCGATCCCTCCAGGTAGCTGGAGTTTCCCTTCCTTCTCCCTGAGATGCTCCGAGATCCTTCTCAGGTAGGAGTCAGGAGGCAGGCTGCCCAGATTTGTCAAGATGGGAAAATAGAAACCACTGAGCCCACATGCTCCAGCTTAAATTCCAGGACAGGTTCACTCGGGCCCTAAAAGACCCTAGGAAGAGAAAGAAGGAGAGAGTTCCTTTAAAAACAAATGCAACTCTATTTCTGAAAGAACTAGAAATTGATCTTTCATATGACCCAGCAATCCCCCTATTGGGAATATACCCAGAAGAACTCAAATCATTCTACAAAAAAGATAACCTGCACACGCATATTTATTGCAGCATTATTCACAATAGCAAAAACATGGAACCAACCGTGCTGCCCATCAAAACTGAACTGAATTTAAAAAGTGGTACATATATACAATGGAATATTACGCAGCCATAAAGAAGGACAAACATATGGACTTCACAGCAACTTGGATGGATTTAAAGTCCATCATACTCAGTGACCTATCACAGAAACAAAGAGCAGAGTACCATGTTCTTATGTTCTCACTCATAAGCAGACCATGAACAATTACCATAATACTTAAAGAAAGAGATTGGCAGTAGCAGGATACTATTGGGGCGAGGTTGGGGGGTGGGGCACAACATTAAAAAGGGTACCTAATCTCAAACTAGGCAAAGTGGAAACCAAAGGGCAGTCCAAACTTTACCTGTATGATGACCACTTGTATACCTAATCCTGAATTGTACCCACATCTTTAAAATAAAATTTAAAAAACAAACAAACAAACAAAAACAAATGCAACTTAAGCAGGAGAGTGGCTTTTTTTAAGAAGGCCTTAGGCTTGGTACTGAGCTGGAGGAAAGCCGTGTGGAGCCTCAGGTGTTCAGCTTGGCCCTGCAGTTGTTTCCCACCACCTGGAAAAAGGGAAGGAGCCACAGGCGGGTTCTGGTTGGAAGGCACTGCGAGGAAGGCAGAGGAGACTCATTTAACACTCTGTTCCTGTAATCTCCCTTGGACTGAACTGGCAGGTACACAGGGTGAGAGCCAACTCCTCCCCCAGCAAGCCTTTGCCCACCTGCCATGTAGCCTTCACTCTGGCTAGGAAGGGAAGTCTGTTATCAGTCCATACCCTCAGCCCTTTGACCTGATCCCCTGGTCCTGCTGTGATCTCCTGGGCTTCCCCCACAGAGCTCCCTCAAGTCCTTGGTGTCTCGGATCCAGGCCCTCAGCCAGCCCTGCTGTGCCCTGGCCCCCTCCTTCCACAGTGAGAGCTCCACAGCTTAATCACACTCAAGCACTGCACCCTGTCACCCTCACCATAAAGCAGGCTAATTTAGCTCCCTAGATCTGGGTAGATCTCTAATTGCTCTGCCGCTTGGAGATTCACAACTGGAACTGAAATCAGAGCTGCAAAACACACCATGCCAATGGTCGTAATGAAAATGGTTTAAATCTCTGTGCAAAGTGCTTATTTATATTACATTCCAATTGCTCTGTTTTGTATGCTGAAGCATTGACCAGTAGCAACAAGCCTTTGGAGAAGTAAGTATTAAGTACAGATCAAGTTAGACCAGCCACAGGTCCCTTTCGAAATGGCTGATCACAACAGATAAATCCAGAGAATAAAGTAGAAAGGGAGTTTCTTCTCATTAGGAAACATGGCTTTATATATCCTCTCCATCAACATGTTTTGTCTTCCTTTTTATCTTCTGTGTAGTAAGGAAAAGGTCCCTTTAGCACTGTGTAGTAAGGAAGAGGTTGGAAAGGTTTAAAAAGTGAATTAAGTTATACTAGTTTGCAAAGTCTAGGCCAGTGGTTCTTTACCTTGAGCCTATATTAGAAATGCCTCTAGTAGGTCTGGGGTGGGCCTGATAATCTGATTTTACCATTTTTCCAGGTGTTACTGAAGCTGGTGGACTGGGGACCACAATTTGAGAACCACCACTTTAGGGGCTGTGTTGAGGAGGCTTGAAGGTCAGAGGTCTTGAAGGTCCTGGGAGACCTTATGCACAGGCAGAGACTGCGCCACGTGACCTGAAGAAGGTTCCACGTCATGGAGGCTGAGCCATGGGCAGAGCTCGGCAACCTGCTCCTGGGGCTCCTACAGTGACTGAGGAGCACAGGTCACTCCCAAGGCCTCCAGGCAAAAGCTCAACCTCTTCCAGAGTTGTCTAGCTCCCACTGTCATTCCTCCCTCTTCTTGGGTGGGGAGGGGGGAGTGTAGAGAACCCTGGCGCACATGGCCCAAGAGGAGCCCTGAACCCTTGAGCACTGGCAGTTTTTAAACCTGAGTGAGCATCACAATCACCCGGGGTACACCCAAAGTGCCAGGCCCACCCCCAGAGTTTCTGCTCAGCAGATCTGGGGTGACAGTGGCTGAGAATAGCTTTTCCAACAAGTTCTCAAGCCATGCTGGCTGATGCTTCTTGGCAGGGGGAATAAAAAGGCTCCTATGTTCTCATGTTCTTGTGACTGGGGCAGAGAGGCCTTGGACACTAAGAGACATCTGGACACAGACAGGGAATGTATTTGGTGCCAGACTAAAAATCGGAGTGACTAAATTTCTCTTGAGTTAAAGATTAGCAAGAAAAATACCAAATTATATACAGAACTTGCTCATTCTAAAATATTTTTGAAACTAATCATTGGAGGATGTTGTTCAGGTTCAGCTATTGCCACAAAGGGTGGAGGGAAGAGAATTCACATTTATCAAGCTCTATTTTAAGTTTTGCACCAGGCACTTTACCTATGTTATCTCATTTGCTCCTCACAACAACCATATGAAGGAGACATTAATAACTCCATTTTTTTTCAGATGAGGAAATGGCCTCAGCGAGCTTAAATGCCCCAATGTCACACAGCTTCTGAGAGCCAGACCTGGATTCCAAGCCAGGCCTGGCTCCAAAACCCTTTCCTATACCCTGCCCACGAATGCATAAAAGGTCCTCATTGACAGAGCCGAGGAAAGGAGGGGAGAGCAGGATGGAAACAATGTTTAAGGTGGAGAGTAGTAGCCAGGAGGGAGGCTGAAGAGATGTGCCAGGCTAGATCATAGAGGGCCTTGAATGTCACCTCAGGAGTTTGTACTGTATCATGCTCAATGAGGAGACACTGTAAACATTTAAGAAGGGGTGAGATGTTAACTTGGGGATCACTTAAGAGGAAAGGGGTGTGGTGGCAGGAACAGAAGGGATGGCTGGTGGAATTCTAGAGTCTAGGAGATGGCAGGTGTCCTAGAGTTCACCCTAGTCACTCATTTTACAGGGGAGAAAACCGGGACAAGAGAGGGGAAATAACTTGGATGCTGTGAGGCACTGCCTGGCTCTGACCCACCCCCTTAGCACTGAAGCATCAGTTCTCTAGCTGTAGGAAGTCCTGGTGGCCACCATGCCTAAGGCCATGCACTCTTCCCAGGTAGTGGCCTGCTTCCAGTGACTGCTCCATGCAGAAGCGTAAGTGGCTGGCCCCTTGCCACCATTCAGGACAACTCTGAGCTTCCCAGGGGATCGGCTGAGGCCTTTATGCAGCTGCATCACAGTTCTACCTCTTCCTCTCCTCAGTTCTGCTTTTTTCAGTCCCCTGCAGATATTGGTAAGATAGTGCTCCCCAATATACCTCCTGCCCACAAAGTTTTGACTCAGAGTCTGCTGCCCTGGGAACATGGCCTGTGACACTTCTCCGAGGTCACAGACCAATTCAGCGGAAAAGTCAGGACAGGAACCCAAGCCTTCTGACTCTCAACCTTTCGACCACACCTGGTTGACTTCCCACCTGATACCCCTTAGGTTCTCTTTCTATCACATCCAGCCAGGAACTTGGAACAACACACACACACACACACACACACACACACACACACACACACACACACACAGACACTCACACACAGGAGTAAACACCAAGTGCCTCCGTGGCTCCTCCATTTGCCATAGAGAGAAGCCAAGGGACCTCAACCTGGAACAGAAGGGACAGCCTCACCCTGCTGAAGCACTTTCCTGCTCCTCATTTTGCAAGAAAATATGGGGTCTCACAGCTGGTCCCCATGCTGCGCCAACTGACAGGATCAGTTCACTGGGATCCTCCTACATAGATGCGCCAGCTGCTGCCAAAGCCCTGTTTGGTGGTGAAGCACGTGGAACCTCGCATTATGGCATTTTAATGGCCCTATAGAGCCACAGTGATGGAATTGGTATGGACTCATTTGCCGCTTTTGTTTATGGCTGCATAAAGACGTGTAAGTCCCTTGGGAGGCCAAGTCCTGGGCTCTGGGCAGCTCCCTTTGCCCCTCAAGATTCCCTTTGTTGTGGGGAGCAAGAGAGCTGAGAGGGGGCCTCTGACTGCAGCTGCCAATCAGAAGGCCAGTCACTTGGGAGGACACAAAGCTTTTGCTTAAACACTAAACCCCTCAAGAAATCAACATGTGGGTACTTAATGCAACATTCACAGTGGCCAACAGCAAGCAAGACAGAATGACTGTATAGGCACATCTTGGAAAAAGGCAGTCAATGGACATTTCTAGAGGTCCTGATTCTTGAATCAAGTAAGAGTGAGGGCTCAGCAAGGCTTTCAACATGTCGTGCTGTAATTAGGGAGGAAGGAATGGCAGTGGGCCATGTTACAAGGAAGGCTATGAATGCTATGAAGACATAAGGGCTCTGATTTAAACAGCTCCAGAGTAGACATCCCTTGTCCCTGCCTTTATGTCCTGTTTTATACATTTCCCCCACTTGGAAAGAACAAGTTCTCTTTTAAAAAATATTTTATCATGAAATATTCAGATATACAAAGTATACAGAATAGCATAATGAACACCTATTATCTACCACTGTGTTTAAGAAAGAAAAACTTATAAAAATGATTGTCATTTTCTGTTTACCTCATTCTCATCCACTTGCCCACTCCCAGGAAATTGCTTCTTGATTTCAGAGTTTATCACTCCTACGCATGTGAAAGCCTTTTCTTTGATCTCTGTTAATCCATATTCATCACACTCATCAGTAATTTCAAACCTAGTACAAAACCTCACTTCTTTCGCAAATCATCCCTGATTAACCTCACCTCACTTAATTCTGTACTGTCTCTTTGCAACTTTACATGTTTCATTTTTTACTCTATTCACTTTTACTTGTGGATTCAGTTTTTTTATAGTTTACTTCCTCCATGGGCTTCCCGATAACTCCAGGCAGCACTAATATCTGTTCTGAAGAAGAAACATAGGTGGCTTCTAAGTTAAAATAGTCCTGGATCTAAAGCCTGACTCTCATTTATTAGCTCTGTGGTCTTGAGCAATTAATTTCCTTCTCTAAGCCTCTAGTTCCTCATTCATAAGGTGGGTATTAACATTAAGGTTGCTGACCAAATGAAACAGTATTTTGCAATTTATCCTTCCCATGCATGTGAAAGTTATCTTCAGTGTATTTAAATCCATGCCCACCACCAATTTTGAACTTATAAGCATTGATTTGGGTGCTGGAGTTTATTTGGTTCATCTATCGATTACACACTGTCTCCTCATGTGCTATAATTGCTCCATGTGCGTAAATAAGACTTGTCTTCCTTGAAAAGCTGTGTTCTCATGGAAAGCATGAGAGTGAGCCACACAGAATGACAATATAACTTATTATCCAAACCAAGACACTTTTGAGGGTGAGAGGGGGTGCTATTAATAGTTGTACCAGGTCTCATCACAAACCAGGACTGTCCCTAGGAAACCAGGACATATGGTAACCCAGTCATACTTCTCTTCAGAGTCTTCCCAAACCCTTAGCCCCATGCTAGGTAGGTAGTAGATGCTTGCTAAGTCAATACTTGTGGAGTGGAATTGAAGAGCTGGCAGCTTCAGAAGTTAGCAAACATGGCTAATCTTGTATAGCTCGTCCCTTCCTCCCCCGTCTCTTGCACGCCCTTCTCCTTATTCAGCACTAATGTCACCCCCCAAATGGCACATTCATCATCCCAAATTAGCCATTATTAAAGCCATCCATTTGCAGGGCTGCAGCTAAAATGAATTGTGTTATTATTCCAGTTATGGCAATGAATGGCTGAACATCAAAAGCCGTTTTGATTTTGCAGCAAGAAAGCAATCAATTATTGTGTCCTGCCGGCTTGTCCAAAGCGGCATCCAGCCTGCTGCTGGTGTGTTTAAGCCTCTTTCTCCACCCAGTCGCTCGCTCACTCTCTCTCTCTCTCTCTCTCTCTCTCTCTGTCTCACACACACACACACACACACACACACACACACACACACACACACACTTCCTTAGGCTTTCTCCCTCCTGATGCTGGAGAGCCCAGGAAAGGGAGGATATATTTCTCCTCCTACCAGCCTGGTTCAACTCTCTCTCTCTCAAAACCTGAGGTCTTTTTGGCTTTGAGACTGACGTGTGAGGCATCTCCTGGCTTACACTGCTTTCCTGTCTCCCGATCCTGGTCCTTACAGATCTGGGTGGTGAGTCAGCATGGGTTGCAGTCTTGGTTCAGTCCTGTCCACTGCCTTGCTACCTACACTACAGATTGGTTTTGTCTGAGGCGACATTGTGAGGCTCAATTCCACCAGCAACCTCATTTCCCAGCCCCTCCTTCTGGAATCACACCGTTCTCAGACCTCCACCCAAGCTGCCCAGTGTTCTCACTCTGGAAAGTTATTGATGGATGAGAACAGCTTGAGGCAATTCATCTCCCAGAAAATGCCTGCATCGTAATAGGGTCTTCACTGTTACCTCAAAAGAGTGACTCACGCTCCCCAGAGTAACACAACACAGAGCAGAGAGAGGAAGGAGGTGATCATGGAAACCCTGCCTGGACAAGGGACTGGAAGAGATATTGATCAACAGGCCCTTTCTGTGGTGGCAATAATGATGACAGTGATGAGAATAATAGCAGCTACTGCTATTTGACTGTTTATTCTGTGTTAGACATAAATTGAGCAGCCCAGGCCCCTCCAAACCCCACTGTGCACAACCTCGGGCTGTTGGAAAGATTAAATGAACAAAGGTATTACAACTCTCCAACACGTATTTCCTGTGGGCTGCACTGGGTGAGGAGCTGTGAGATCTGCTACTTCACATCACAGCACACTGCAGCTCTGCTGCCTGTAGCCAAAGCTTCTCATTGATAGCTTGTCTCCCTGTCACCCGCTTTGCTTTGGGAGTCAGGCCTGGGAGTAAGATTTAGCAGGAGTGTGTGAGGTAGAGCAAATTCCCCAGGCTCTTCTCACCATCAACAGGTAGATGCAACTGGGGCCACGTTAATTAGCTGAAATTAAGTTCTCTCAGCTGGATAATGTCCCCAAGGGCTACCAGTATAGAATTCATTTATCTGTGCCCAGTGACAGAAATTATACAAGCCCTGGCATTTCCCTCAATCCCCAGAAACAGACTGTCAGCCCTGTGGCTCTCTGCTCACTATCCTCTTCCCTCTCCTATACTACACACAAACACACACACTCTCTCACACATACATGCCCTGAGGAAATTTTCTGGTGAGATCCTCGTAAGATGTTTACATTGCTTATAGAAACACCATCAGGACTGTGAAGTTGTTAATCAATGTTTTTTGTTTGTTTTCAACTCTATTCCTGCCATTGCCAGGAAAAGGAAGGCAAGAAGATATTCGCCCCAATTCCAGGTGACAAAACAAATATGAGAGATAAGCGACTTGACAAAATTACATGACAAAACAGACACTGGACTGTAATGACAAATGTAGCTTCAGAGGTTCTGATCTGTTTCTTTACCTTTAAGTAATCTCTTAGTTGAGAGTACTTGGTTATTTGTTCTGTTGGGCCTGGAAGATACAAAGATTACTGTGGAATGCCAAGTATACAACTCAGATTCAAGCTTGTTTTTCTTTGTTCCAACTTCTTTTCTCCCAATAGCAAGCAACAGCCCTCAAAATACAAAGACCAATCCTTTACAAAATGTATTTATTTATTTATTTTATTTTATTTTTTATTTTTTATTTTTTTTGAGTTGGAGTCTCACTCAGTCGCCCAGACTGGAGTGCAGTGGCCGCTCCCGGCCACCGCAGCCTCGACCTGCTGGGCTCCGGCGATCCTTCCGCCTCAGCCTTCCAAGTAGCTGGAACTACAGGCGCGCGCTAC
>CAUYQG010104172.1:0-14848 GCA_963574415.1 Tarsius wallacei | reverse complement strand
TCCAGCGATACTTCCGTCTCAGCCTTCCAAGTAGCTGGAACTACAGGTGCGCACTATCATGCCCAGCTAATTTTTTGATTTATTGTAGAGATGAGGTCTCGCCAAGTTGCCCAGGTGGGTCTCGAACCCACGGGCTCAGGCCTTCCACTCACTTCAGCCTCCCAAAGCGCGGGATTACAAGCTGAGCCACCGAGCCCGGCTCATATTCCTTTTAATAATGTGACTGCTTTGGCATTATTATGCCAAGGAGCATTTCATTGCGGTTTGAGCTTATTTGCATAATAAATGGCACCCCAGACTAGCTATATATGAGTTATCTATATTGGTTCTCTGTAAATTGTACAAGCTGGGTGACAATCATCTCCTCAATACATTCTTTGCCAGATTCTTTCCCTTCTTTGATGGGTTAGTGGTTAGCTTTATCTGTCATAGAAACACTATCTGTCCATGATCTTGTACACATGTGCACATGCTTATGCCACAATGATGGTTTTATCTAATTAGTCAATAAAATATAGGGAGACTGCATCAGGGAATGCAGTCTATCTTTATTTGAAGTTAAGTGAATAATATTTATGCGATTTCTGTGTATGTTGATATTTCTAAAGATGGGTACATGTTTCAAAGACCTAGTCATTGCTTAAATGTGAAAAATACCTTTTTCTTTGTTCTGTGGCTGTGGCTACTGAATTTATCTTTTAATCACTTACTGTCTGCCTTCTTTCTCAGAATCGACTGATTTTTATTGCTCCATGCCAATTTGATTTAGCTTCTGCTGTTGGCTTCTCAAACTCAATATGTCCCAAACTGAACTCATTTCTTTTTTCTCATATCTTTTCCTCATCTCTAGTCTAAATTTCTTCTTTCTGTCAGTTTGATTTATCATTTGTAGTTGGCACTTCACATGCCAATATATCCATATGTCCCAAATCAAACTTCTCCCATCCTAATTCTTCAGAGTTCTCTTCTATATTTTATACCTTTATTATTGGTAGTGCTTTTTGTGGGATGCTTGTCTATTTGACTTACCCACTGTTTGAGGCCAGAGTTTTATTCCATTCATATTGTAGCCTCACTGCCTATCATAGATGCACATCTTTCATACATAAAAAAGCATTCAGTGTTACTGAATGAATGCCTAAAGGTGTAGTTTAGAATACGTTCTTAATTCTATATTTGTTGTTTACTGTGCAGGGCACTGTGATGGGTTGACTGATCATTGTGGCTTGTCTGGGACTATCCTAGTTTTAGCACTGAACATCCATCCCATGTTCTAGGCAAACTGAGGTAGTTGGTTACCCTAAATGTAAATGTTAAGCATACAGATGTGAATAAAACAGATAAGTCCTTTCTCTTTTGGAGTTTATCATTATAAACATTTTAATTTTTTGGTGGTTTTACTTTGCCCAAAATTTCATCTTATTGACAAAAGCTTCTATATAATTAATTTTGGAAAACTTCAATGAAGCTATTTATGAGTGCCGACTGTTTTGATTCTCTTTGTTGCCCAATTCATTCATATATATATATATATATATATATAAATATTTATATATTCATATATATAAAATATATTCTACAATCACTAATATGTTGAATACTTGGAGTATTGTGTGTTCGTGTATTTATTTTGATATTCATTTTAGTACTCTATAACTGACTTTGAATTTGTTTAGGTAGATTCATTTAGGGGCTCTGCTTTGTTCTGATGACAGCTACCTCAGAAATAGCCAGAGTTTAGCTTTCTTAGTTTTCATATCTACTTATCTACATTACTTTAGTGTCAGTATGAATCTAAACTTTAAAAAACCCTTTAATTGTGAGATATAATACTTATGTAGAAAATCACATAAAATATAAATGTAGACCTTAAAAAGTGAATACTCAGTTTTACTCAAGAAATGGAACTTTGCCAAGATTTCCTTTTCAAGTGTAACCTTTTACCCTCCCCTTTGTAGGTAAACACTATCCTGATTTTTATGGTAATCATTTCCTTGCTGTTCCTCATGGTTTGTTAAATCTTCTTGATGAAATGATCTTATTGTTATGAAATGTCTCTCTCATCCCTGTTTTTCTTGTTCTAAAATCTGCCTTGTCTGATTTTAATCTAGTCAATCTAGTTTTCTTTGATTAATGGATACATGGTATATCTTTTTCCATTCTTTTATTATTAATCTCTGTGTTTTGATGTTTTAAGAGGGCTTCTCATAGACAGCAGATTGCTTCTTGGGTTTTGGCTAAGATCAAATGTTGTAGACATCAGAAAGTCAAATCTTGCTTCTTTTAACCAGTCTGACAATCTCTTCCTTTTAATTGGGATGTTTAGAACTTTTACATTTATTTATATATATATTTTTTATTTTAAAGATGTGGGGTACAATTCCAGATTAGATATACAAGTGGACACTGTACAAGTTAAGTTCTGGCCTCTCTTCGGTCCCCATTTTGCCTGGTTTGAGATCAGGTACCCTTACTGATTTATCCCACAGTATCCCACTACTGCCAATCCCTTTCTTATAGTATTATGGTAAATATACAGGGTCCACTTATGAGTGAGAACATGTGGTACTTAGTTCTTTGTTTCTGTGATAGATCACTGAGTATTATAGACTCTAAATCCATCCAAGTTGCTGAAAAGTCAGAACTTTTATATTCAATTTCACTATCAACATTGTGTGTTTAAGTTTACCCTTTTGCCATTTGCTTTCTATTTATCTCATCTATTCTTTGTTTCTCTTTTTCTACCTTTGTTGAAGCACTTAAAAATGAATGCAATTTTAAAAATGATTTTAAAAATATCCACTATTTGTATATTTGCTACACTTCTTTGTTTTTTTAAGTGGTTGCTGAGGGTTTACAACATGTATTTCTAATTTATTACAGTCTACTTTGAAATAATATTGTACCACTTCACACATAGTTTATGAAGCTCAAAAAGGATGCTTCCATTTTCCTCATCTCATTCTTTGTGCTAATGTGGTAGTACATTTTACTTCTACATCTGCTATAATTCCACAATAAATTGAGATTGTTTTTGTTTTAAGCGGTCAGTTATAGATAGTTCTTGACCTATGATGGTCCAGCTTACGATTTTTTGACTTTATGATGGTGAATAAGTGATAAGCATTTAGTAGAAACAATTTGTAGTATTCACACAACCAATCTGTTTTCACTTTTAGCACAGTATTAAGTTAATTGCATGAAATATTCAACACTTTATCATAAAATATTCTTTGTTAGATAATTTTGTCCAACTTGAGGCTAAAGTAAGTGTTCTGAGCAGGTTTAAAGTAGACTAGGCTAAGCTATGATGGGTTAAGTGTATTAAACGCAGCTTCAATTTACAATATTTTCAATGTGTGATGGATTTATTGGGAAGTAGCCCCATCATTAATCAAGGAACATCTGTATTTCTAAAAAGTATTATGAACTGAGAAAAAATATCTCATGTTAACCCTCATAAAATTTGTTAGTGTATTTTTAATTTCAGAAGTTTGATTGGGATCTTTTTTATATCTTCTATTTTTCTTCTCATCATGTTGATTTTCCTCTACTTTGTTGAATAGATGGATAATATTTATAATAGATACTTCAATGTCCTTGTCTGCTAATTCCATCTGCTGATTTCTGAATTTATTTTTCATTGACTTTTCTCCTGTTTATGGATCTTATTTTCCTTCCTCATGCAAGAGCACTATCAAGTAATTTGTATGATTCACTTTATATAATCTGTAGCTTGGTTTGTGTGTGTTCATGTATTTATATGTGTATTGAAATAAATTGGTATCTGTTCTTTGGCTACTTACCCTTGATTGGGAATGTTTTATTGGTGTTCTGGTTTTCTCAGTTCTACCAGACAACTGTTGTCTTTTAAAATTGAACTTTTAAGAATTTGTGTTCTTGTGATTTTTGTTACTTATCCAAAAGTCAGTCAGTGTCTGTCACCCACCTCCCTCCCTCTCTCTCTCCCTCTCTCTTTCCCTCCCTCCCTTCTCCTCTCCTTCCCTCCTTTCCTTCACTTTACTTTCTGCTTTGGAACAGCCACCTAAACCATCAGTCACTAAATTAATTAATTACCCGGAGTTTCATCCATGAAGCTCTTCCTAATCACTTCAATGTTGAAGAAAATTTAATGTTCTGAGTTTCTGAGTAATTGTCTTCTATCATGTCATTTAAGATGCTTTTCCTTCTTTAAATTATCTTAATACTTTTCTTAATGCTGCAAGAGATTTTTTAAAGGATAACTTCTATATTTTGCTCACCTCTTTTATGCTTCAATATCCACATAAATAAATAAATTTTTGATTTCAGTTGTATTTTAATACATGTGGGCCTCAAAACCCCCCACGTATTTCTGGCTTTATATAAAGTATCTTTTATTATTAGTCCAGATTAACAAGATTTTACTGTACTAATTATTACCATAAGTTCTTACAGTAGCACACATTTTCCTTTGGTATACAATGTTTAGTGTACAAGTTTTGAATCTTCACTTTTATTCATTTATTACCTATAGAATCTAACTGCTTTGTTCTTGTCCATCTCTTCTTTAGTACCCATTTTGCTTAAACTCTACTAATTTTTTCCGTATAGTTCTTGAAATTTTAAAGTTTTTCGGTAGACTTTCCAAGTTTGTGTAATCTTATGATTGCTTGTTCCAATGAAATGTATATAATGGATTTGTAAACCTTTGTTTATGTCAGGCAATCAAGAAATATTTACAGAGTACCACCTATGTGCCAAAGGAAGGATAAATTATCAATTTCCTGCTATAAACTCATTTACATTCTTCCCATCCAGACTTTCTTAACCAGTTTATGGATACTATTTTCTACAAATAATATATACTATTTAAAAATATAAAACAGTGGTCTTCTGAGGATATAAATGTTTTATCAACTAAATGGCCATTTTTATTTCAACTAGATGTGATTAGAAGACAAAAGGCTTTTATTTATTTGTTTTCCATTGTTCAGTAAGTCCAGTTTTGTAGGTTCTTATATTTAATATATATTAACAAAAAAAAAGAGTTTAACAAAATGTAATAACGTGTGTCTAGCTATTAGTTCTGAAGATGTAGTCTCAACAATTGAGGATACTACATGGTTATTTTGAATGGTTTTTCAGTGAAATTCTTGGACTCTTTTCTTATCTGCTGGTGATTTTATTTTATTCTTATAGGTAGTTATGCACCATTTCTTTCTTTGACTGCCAGAGATAGTATTTTTACTGGTGCTTCTAGCATTGAAAAAGTTGTTCCAGGTCCAGGACACTATAATGTTTCTGAAGCACAGGTAAATATAAGAAGTTATTATAATTGTTTTAGTTAATAAAATCATGTTTTCTTTCTCTAATAAGCCAAAATGTCATTTCCCCCTCAGTTTTTTCTTCTTTTGCTTTGTTATCTATATTTTGTAATTTTTATAATAGAAAATAAATGTATTTGATGTTGGTTGCATAAGTAGATGTTTTCATTATTCTGTATATTCTATGTATATACATTATTCTGTATATTCTATGTATATACAACATTGTTATATGCTGCATGGTTCTTGAGAATGGGAGAATAGGATTCTTGAATGAATTATGGCCCATGAAAGTTGTGCAAATGGTCAAAAACATAGAAAAGGGATGGCAACAATGTAAAAGAATTGATTTTTGTGCCATGCGCTAAAGCTGCAGCTATTGCCATTGTCTCATCTGTCTCTTGCTTCTGCAGTCTTAAGAGTCTGTGACCAAAGTATCTTCAATGGTTTATTCATAGTTAGAAATAGTGGCTGTAACTCCAATATCTTCATAGTCATGAATATCATCTTTTACCTTTTTCACACAAATTTTGCCTTTATACATACCGGCTCCTAGTTGATTTCAGAAGACCTTGAACTCTCTTGTTGGATGCCCAGATAAGTCCTTGTTGAAGTGTTCAATATAAATTCAAGTTGCAGTTTAGTTTATATGATTGTAGATTCTACAATAGTGGCTTTCAAATAATCAGAATTTGAAAAGTTCTTATCTTTTCACATGATCCACTTTTTGTTCAACTTGTAAAATTTATATTTTTGCAAAATAAATCATTAAAGTATTATTTTTATATATCAAAATTCTTTAAAATAGAAATTCTGATCTTATTAAGGCAGTAATCAAGTAGTGAATTGGCTATCTAACAATAAAATTTGACTCAGTTTTTAAAATAAAACATCCTTTGTGTATTTCTTAAAAGCTGAATATGATGAACACTAGAGATAGATTCTGTTAATAGTGATTATTAACAACTGACATGTGGAAAGGTCTGTGGGTAAATCAATGACTTAAAAAAATCTTGGCTGATCAATCAAATACCAATCACTATTACTGTGACTCATCTTTGAAATTATTGTACTATAACTGTTTCTGGAAAGCTTTATGATGGAATTTTACCTGAATATTAGTCAGTTGATAATTTTCTGATTTTAAAGAATCCAGATGTGTATCATGAAGAGGCATGGAAGATCCTCCCAGTGTTTGTTCTGCAATAAACAATGTTTAAAATTAATCTTAACATAAAATTAAGCTGTTGCCAATACCTATATAAACTTCCCTGAAAATAACCTCAATGTTATTCATGAAAATAATTAATCCTGCAATTTGAATGTGTGTGTATGTATGTATATTTTTAAGTGAACTTAAAAAAATATATTTTATATATACATAAAAAGTATATATCTCTATATATTTTATATATATATATATTTTTTAAGTTCACTTTGGGGATAAAATTTTCCCAGGGGTTTTTATTCCTGCTCTGCAACTTTGGAATTCCTTTTCTGATTCCTGTTTTAAACAGAATGTTTTCTTGCATTCTCTCAGAGTGCTCTAAGTACAGTAAATTTTAGCGTGAATTTAAAGTTAAAACTGACATTGTCATTCTCCCTTATTATCCTCTTTTACTAGAAATATGTCTTCAGTCAAGATTCTTAACTTTCTCAGGTTGAGTTTTAGAACGTTGTTAAAAATAATTGATATTTATCAAATGGGAATTAATTATAAGGTGCTTATTTTTACTATATCATAATTTTTTTCTCTCTGATTTAGTGCAATATAAAAGGAGGCCATAGTCTGAAAAACCGGGAGATACGTTTTAAGAAGTTTATTTCAGATAATCCAGGACCAGCAAGCTATGATCAGTCTTATCCTAGAATGTTAGATATCATGAACAGAAAGGCCCAAAAGCATCTTCAGTCAGTATGTTGCTATTTTAAATTATGCTTCTAATGACATTTATTTTAGTTCAAACAGAAAAGTTTAAGTAGATTTGTTGGTACTCATATTATAGTTATTTTGTAATTAAATAAACTTTAGTTTTTAACTGTATTAGTATCCAATCTACTTTTTGCTCTTGATAAATCTATGATCACTTTTAATGTCTATAGTGAGTAGAAAGTAAGGGAGATTTAAAAAATCACCTGAGTGGTTTGCCTATACATAGAGGAAACTCTGTGTTAAGTACTGTTAATAATACAATAAAGTTAAAAAGCAAAATTCCTAAGCTTTTGCTTAAAATTTAGATGGGAGAGAGACATATAGGTAGTTATAAATTCAAGACAAAATGCGATAAGTGCTAAATGAATGATGATGTAATTAAATACTATAGGAATTTAAAGGAGAACTACTATATTATATGAAGGTATAATTTATAGAGGATGTATGAAGAGGTTGGTCTTGAGATGGGCCTTGAAGAATAGGACCGAATACACATTCCAAGCATAGAGTGTTATATGAGTGAAGATGCAGAAGTGGGATTTTATGGAATGCAATGAGATTATTTTAACTAGAGTGAGGAATTTATATAGCAGACTAGTAAGTTATATTTTTTGAATGGTACGTTCTTGTTACATGATTAATCATTTGTACACCAAAGACTTACCCCTTTGAAGTAAATATTATCTAGTGGATTTTGGTCATTGTTTTGTTTAGAGTAGGTTCCTTCTTCTCTTTCTGTAACTTCTTCACATAGCTCATATTAATTACATTTTAATCAGCTCTTTGTTTAGGAGGATATATTTTGGGATTGAGTACTCAGTTGAATAATATCAGTGCAATGACAATGGGGTTAAGTTTTATAAGTATATTTAAATATCAGATATTTCATGTATAGGGACAAAGCAAATGTTCATTTACTCATGCAAGAGTTTATTGAACATTTGTTGAATGACTGTGTGTCATACACCATGCTAGATGCAGGCAATACATAGGACAAATCACTGGTTCCTGAGATCTATAATTTTAACAAGGAAGAAATGAATGAAATTCAGCACAATATAGTTAAGGAAATGAGATCTTAGAGTCATAATACAGTGTTCACTATTAGCTCACAGTAGAGAGTCTTTGGAGGGAATAAGGAAAATAATTGAACTTGATCTTGAAGGATGATTCACTAAGTAATTTTTTAAAAATGGGAAAAAACATCCCAGGCAGAAAACCATTTGAACAAAGACATTGAAGTGTCTGGGGGAAGAACAAAGTTCTTTGGATATTTGGAGTACAGGATCTAAGGAAAAGTAATAGGAATAGAGACTGGAGAAGGGGGTTAAAGAAGACTTTTGAAAAGTTTTGACATCGTATAAATACTTTCTGAAAGTACTGAATGGGTGGGGGGAGCCATTTGATGCTTTCCTGTTTTAATTTGGTAATTAATCTTATAAGTATCACTGCAATGGCTTAATAGTTGTTTTTAAGTGATAAAAAGATAAAATTCTATGTATTGTGTTTGTAACAATTGTATATGGGTATGTATGTGTGCATGCAACTATAGCATTTATTTATTTACATAGAAACTATAGGGATCAGTATATTCTTAATAAATTAAATTCCAGGTAACTAAACTAAATTGTTTAAATACCAATCATTTTATTTGACACACATATGTGTGTGTGTGTGTGTATTTTTTTTCTTATTTTATTTTAGAATGTAAGGTACATGTAAGGATTTACTGTGTAAGTAAATTGCATGAGGTGAGGTTTGGGCTTCTAGTGGATCCTCTCTTCCCCAGTAGCGGTCATGGTACCCAGAGGATGGTTGTATGCCCCTTATTCCCTCTCCCTCTGTCTATCCCTGCCTCCTTTAGCAGTGCCAGGCGTGTGTTGGTCCTACCTTTATGCTTGCGTTACCAATGTTTAGGGCCTGCTTATGACTGAGAACATGTGGTATTCAGCTTTTTGTTTTTGTGATAGTTCACTAGAAAGATGGTCTCTGGCTGCATCCATGTTGTTGCAAAGACATGATTAGTTCTTCTTTATGGTTGCATGGTATTCCATTATACTATGCAATCATACACACACATACATACACACACACACACACACACAAACACACCACATTTTGTATGCAGTATACTTTTGATGGGCATCTGGGTCTGTTTCATGTTTTTGTTATTGTGAATAGTGATGTAGTGAACACACATGTGCAGGTGTCTTTGGGAGAACCATAATTTATGTTCCTCTGTTTATACTCCCAGAAGTGGGATTGCTAGATTGTATGGTAGCTCAATTTTTAGTTCTCTGAGAAAATGCCATACTGCTTTCCACAAGGGTTGAACTAGCTTACATTCCCACCGACAGTGTAGAAGTGTTCCGTTTTCTCTGCAGTCTCACCAACACCTGTTGTTTTTTCACTTTTTAATGATAGCCATCCTGACTGGTGTGAAGTGGTATCTCATTGTAGTTTTGATTTGTATTTCTCCGATGATTAGTGAGGGTCACTGTTTTTTTTTTTTTCATATGTTTGACTGCTGAATGTTTTCCTTTGAGGAATATCTGTTCATGTTCTTTGTTTACTTTTTAGTGCGATTATTATTATTTTTTTCCTGTGAATTCATTTGAGTTCCTTGTAGATCCTGGATGTTAGGTCTTTGTCAGATGCATAGTTTGCAAATATGTATATATATATATATATATATATGTATATATATATATATTTTTTTTCTCATTCCATGGGCTATCTGTTGACAGTTTCTTTTGTTGTGCAAAAGCTTTTCAGTTTGATAAGGTCCCAACTGTCTATCTTAGCTTTTGTTGCATTTGCTTTTGAGGATTTGGCCATGAATTAATTGCCTACTCTGAAATCCAGGAAGGTATTTCCTAGGTCTTCTAATTTTCTTATAGTTTGAGGTTTTACAATTTAATTCTTGTTTCATTTTGAGTTAATTTTTGTATATGGTGATAGGCAGGAGTGCAGTCTCATTCTTCTTCATGTGGCTAGCCAATTCTCCCAGCACCATTTGCTAAATGTGTATTTTCCCCCAATGGTTGTTATTGATGGTTTTGTCAGGATGAGTTGGTTTATGGACCGTGATTTTATTTCTGGATTCTCTGTCCTGTTCAATTGGTCTATGTGCTTATTCCTGTATCAGTAATATGCCATCTTGGTTACTCTAGTCTTGTAATAAAGTTTAAGGTCTAAAATTGCGATATTGCTAGCTTTATTCCTTTTGCTGAGGATTGTTTTGACTATTCGTGCTCTTTTTGGCTTCCCTATGAAATTCCGTGTTGTGTTTTTTAGGTCTGTGAAAAATAATCTTGGCCATTTGATAGGAATTGCACCGAATCTGTAGATTGCCTTGGGTAGGATGGACATCTTGACAATATTGATTCTCTCAATCCATTAGCATGGAATTTTTTTCCATTTGTTTGCATCATTCTTGATTTCTTTGAGCAGTGTTTTCTAGTTTTCATTGTCTTTCACGTCTTTGTTTAATAGTCTTTCACGTCTCTGGTTGGGTGGATACCAAGGTGTTTTATTTTATTTTATTTTATTTTGTGGCTATTGTGAATAGAATTGTGTTTTTTTGGTGAGGAGTTTTCTTATAACTGAGTCAATGTCCTAGATTGTTATGTCTGTGTAGGATTTCAGTTTCTTCTTGTTTCAATTTTAGGATGTTGTGTGATGCCAGAAACTCTTCATTTCCTCCAGATTTTCTAGTTTATTTGCATACAGGTGTTCATAGTAATCTCAGATACTCTTTTTAATTTCTTCTTTTTTAAAAATATGCACAATTCTTTTTTAACATTGGAAATTAAAATAATTCATTTTTGAACTGGAATTTCCATTGACTTTCACCACAAAATTTTATTTTAATGTAATATATTTTTATGTCTGAACAATTTTTGATTCCTCTTTCATACTGTTTTGCAACAAAAAATGTAAGCTTAGATAATTTATAGTTTTCAACATTTTCTTATGATTATAAGTCTCTAAGAATTAAATTTTTTCTTCTAAATTTACTTGTTGCAATTATTAATATAGGAATACTCACAACAACACAAATGTTTTAAAACATAGAAATGTAAAAATTTAATAAATTAGTGCATTTGCAATAGTTTTGTGCTTGTCTTTTTTTTCTCCACACAATGAGCTCATATGCTATTTATTGAATACTACTTATTAGAATTAGATAATTCAGAATCCATATTAACTCTGCTTCTCACTTGTATAGATAAAAGTGCAGGTAATAGTTCTTCACATAAATAAGTAGATGGAACTGGAAGAATTTTTGTTACAACAATATTATTCAATTATCTAAATTTCAAGATAAAAACATAAAAAAAAATAAATTCCAAGCTATATGACAAACACATAAAAAATACTAAGATAATCTACCCCTGGGACAAATTAATAATTTCCTTTAACTTGGTTGAAAGCAATTAATTATAAACCAGTTGACATGCAAAAGGATTTGTCACCTATTCATTAGAATTAATCACTTTTCAATACCAGTGAAATATTTTAAAAATAAACTCATATTTTAAATCAGTTTTGGATTTGTAGAATGTTTGCAAGAATGTTTGTACAGTGTTCCAATAAACCCCACACCCAGTTTCACCTTATAGTTAATATTTTATATCTATAGAGTACCTTTATTACACTTAATAAGCCAATGCTGATATATTATTGCTAACCAATATCTATACTGTATTTAAATTTATTCAGTTTTTACCTAAAGTACTTTTTTTGTCTCGGGATTCCATCCAGGTATGGATGTGATAACATTACGTTTAGTCTCCTTAGGCTCCTCTTGACTGTGATATTTTCTCAGACTATCTTTGTCTTGATTACCTTGACAGTTTTGAAGAGTACTTGATGACTACTTGGTAGAATGTCCCACAATTGTAGTTTGTCTGATGTTTCTCCTATGATTAGACTGAGGTTACAAATTTTTAGTAGCAAGATTATAAAAAGTAATGTTCATTTCTCATTACATCATACCAAGAGTACATACCATTAATAAGATTTATCACTGTTGATGTTAACTTTGATTACTTGACAGAAGCAGTATTCATCAGGTTTTTTCATTGTGTAGTTAGACTTTCTCCTACCCTTTTCTTTTTAGTAGGAGGGTAATTTATATAACCTTTATTTAAAGAGTGGGGAATTGTGTTCTACCTCCTTGAGGGTAGAGTATCTATATATATTATATGGAATTCTTCTGCATGGGAGATCTGCCTACTCTTCCCCATGTATTTATTTATTTGCTTATTTATTTATATCAGTATTGACTCATGGATATTTAGTTTATATTTTGGGTTATGATCCAGCGCTACTTTATTTATTTTGGCACAAATACACATCTCCTTAAATTATTCTTGTTTTATACATAAACACAGCAAGGCCTTACTCCTAACTAACATAATACAACTATACTGCATAAAAACCAAAACAATTCTTTCCCAGAAGAGAATGCAAAGTTTGTGGATGATGTTTACTCTTCTTGATATCTTGTAAATTAAACACTACATACATTAAACACTATGATGTAAAATCAACAATATTATGTAAATATTATGTAAAGTCAATATATTTGTTATTTCATAGGGGCATAAAATAAGAAGTCAAAAAATATATGCATATATAATATTTATAACAAAATGATAAATGCTAATGATAATTTCAGTCTTTGATTCTGTAACTGGTGACATGGCCATAACTGGTATTTATAACTACCTTCTTCCAGCTCCTACTTACCCATTTTGTATTCTCTTTTCCTTCAGCAAGCATTTCAGTTAGTCAAGGTTATTTTTCTACTTAGGTGACCAAAACTGTTTCTGAAGACTCTGCCCCACTAATACTGTTACCTGAATTGGTTTATCATAGTTTTACACTGACTAGCCTCAGATTATAGTAATACTAAGAGTCATGCTAAAGGTGCTCCTGGATTACTGACATACGCTTCCTAACCTCCACTATGGAGTAGCAATCTAGTTTTCTCTTGATGGTCAGAGTCAACAACCCTGGCCATCTCAGTAATTTCCTTTTTTTCCTTTTGATTCAGAGGCGTGAGAAACCCAAAGGAGCCAGATGAAAATCTTAACTTCCAGCTTGTTAAAACCATTTTTGTGTTTCCTGATGAACTAATTTTTTTTCTTTAGAACTATTATGCGAGTAGAACATACAGTTGTTGGGGACAAGAAGAAAAAAAAAAGAAAAAAATTGGTAGTGGATCATGAAGAATAATAGTGAAGTAAGTTATTTGATTAGAATTAATTCTGTGTGTAATACCATGATGTTGGATAAGGCATTCTGTAAGTCCATGGATGATATCTTTGGCATGAAAGAAAGGCAAATTTGTATTAAAAGTGTTGATTCATTGGGTGCCACTAAAGGGGGAAGGGAGAGAGGGAGGATAAGGGATACAAAAACCACCCATTAAGATATCATGGCCACTACTGGGGTTGGGAGTGGGCTTGTACCACATGATTTAAAAATAATATATTCCAGGAAAAAGTGCTATCTGTTCCCACATAAGTGGTTCAACATAATAAAATTGCTACCAGGTGACTGACTGATTACACTGGAGAATAATGCTATATTGGAAGCTCATTCTTGGTCACTGTTGCTGGCAGATTGGTCAGCCAGCAGTGGGTGTTGTCAGGGATACCTTGGTGGGCAGAAGTCCATGTTGATGAGCTCATGCATAATTCACATCCTTTCCACCATAGACATTTTGTTCATGCAATTGTGAGTGGGAATTGAGGATGACTGATAGCCATAGACTAGGTTATCCTATCCATTTGATTATTAAAATACTCTTTTGCTGAGGTCACCATTTGGTAAGTATTTACATAGGACACAAATATTGTTATCTTCTACCTATTCAGTGAAATATATTCACATATCTTTCCCCCAAACTTTCTCATAATCGGTTTTCCAATTATTTTCCTTTAAATTCTCTGATCATCCAACCAAATTATTGAAAACAGTCAATGAATTTGCATGTAATTGCACCTCTGGCCATTTCTCTTTCTAAGCAAAATGAGAAATCATGTGCACTACTTGACATTCTGTTCACTTAGAGTATTTCCCTTCACCACTGTTCTTCTGAGGCTGTAATGGTGCAGGAGTCCTATTTTGAGTGATGCCTATATGTAACACAGAACCACAGTTTTCTTTCCTCAGCTGATCATCGGAGACTCCCCATTATGCCTTAGGTGCAGTCTAGGAGGAATAAGCATAATGATGTGGCATGAGAGGGTATCATGGGCATTTGACCCGCCCTCATGTAACTGACTTATACCTTTAGGGCCAGTATGACCTCAATCTAATTTGATGATAAAGTGCTGCTGTCCATGCTCAACTTTAAGGATTGGTTGGTCAGATAACAACTCATTCATATAAACAGCTTAAGGCATATGATAATATAGTGACTCATGGCTAAAAGTTTTGTCTTGCCAGGCTCGGTGGCTCAGCCTGTAATCCCGCGCTTTGGGAGGCCGAGGTGAGTGGACTGCCTGAGCCCGCGGGTTCAAGACCCACCTGGGCAACTTGGCGAGACCTCATCTCTACAATAAATCAAAAAATTAGCCGGGCGTGGTAGCGT
>CAUYQG010104171.1:0-53420 GCA_963574415.1 Tarsius wallacei | reverse complement strand
CTCAGCCTTCCAAGTAGCTGGAACTACAGGCGCACGCTACCACGCCCGGCTAATTTTTTGATTTATTGTAGAGATGAGGTCTCGCTTGCCCAGGCAGGTCTCGAACCCGCGGGCTCAGGCAATCCACTCACCTCAGCCTCCTAAAGGCGTGGGATTACAGGCTGAGCCACCGAGCCCGGCTGCTCATATTTTTTTAAAGATTTTTACATTTATAATCTTTAAGTGAGATTGGCATGTGGGTATCTCTGTCAGTGCTTGTCACCAGGGTTATGTTAGCCTAAAATATGTATTAGGCTTTCCTTCCTTTTCTGTGCTTTTGAAAGCTTCTGTTTAATTATGATAATGGATCATTTTTCTGATTATAAAAGTAATCATTTTCTTTTTTTTTTTTTTTTTGAGTCGGAGTCTCACTCTGTCGCCCAGGCTGGAGTGCAGTGGCACACTCACAGCCACTCCAGTGTCGACCTGCTGGGCTCCCATGATCCTTCCGCCTCAGCCTTCCAAGGAGCTGGAACTACAGGCGTGCGCTACCACGCCCGGCTAATTTTTGATTTATTGTAGAGACGAGTTCTCACCAAGTTGCCCGGGCTGGTCTCAAACCCGCGGGCTCAGTCAATCTACTCGCCTCAGTCTCCCAAAGTGCTGGAATTACAGGCTGAGCCACTGAGCCCGGCCTAAAAGTAATCATTTTCTTATAAAATATTAAGAAATCCCACTACTTAGAGATAACCATCCTAGACATTTTGGTATATTTATTTCCTGGATTGTTTTTTTCTTTATTTGGGTGATGTTTTGTTTTATGACCTGACCTTTTTTCTTTTAATAAATTGTGATGGATTTCTTTCTGTGTAAACAAATTGAGAATTGAGTCATAATTTTTAATGGCTGTATACTCTTTCATCTCTTGATTGCTTTTGGTATTTGCGTGCTATGTTTTTGTTGGTTGTTTTGCTCTTTAGTTTTTGATTGAGGAGAGATCTGCTTGCTTTCGTGTTTCCCCATAAACATTGTGGGTGGTTCTTTCTTGGTTCCCAGAGGTATTAGAATAAAGTTAGAATAAAGAGGTATTAGAATAAAGTCAGACTTTTCTTGACCATTGATGATTGGGGGTGGGGAGTCACTTGATGTGTGTAGCCTTTGGCCAGCCTCTGGCGTTCTGTTTTTCATTAGAGTGTTTCTACTAATTTAAGGAGAAAGCACCTGCTTCCACCCACGTTGTATAATTGCTACTTTTAACAAAGTAGTAATGAAACCTGTGGTGTTCTATCTTTAACATACGAAGGGGGGGGACCAAAAAACTGCGAGATTTATTTATAAAAAATTGTGTACTTATTCTTACATGTTTAAACTTCAGGCTCCTTCAAAGTACTCTCCATTTGATGCATTACACCTATCAAGAAGCTTTTTCCACTGCCCAAAACCGTTTTTGAACTCATCAATTTTGTGCTGCCATTTTTTGTTTCACCTCTTCCACATCGGCAAAATGTTTTCCTTTGAGAATTTTTTTCATCTGGGGAAATAAAAAAAGTCACTCAGAGACTGGTGAATAGGGCAGGCGGGGCATAGGGGTCATGACATTTTTGGTCAAAAACTGCTGAACACTCAGTGCAGTGTGGGCAGGTATGCTTATAAATCACCCATCATGAAATGGGCAAACATGTTGAAAGAATCTCTAAAAAAAAAAATTCACTGAAGCCAAACGCAGCCTCTCACAACAATGCTAGCTGATACACTGATGCCGATGGGTTCCTAGAACACTTGTCTAGTGGGGAAGCCTGCACTACAAGGGGCCCATCCTCCAAAAGATAATTCCATTTTCTTGGGTCCCCCCTCATATCTCTGGTTTCATCCATGGTTGAATATGTTTTAACTTAAATGGGCAGTTTTATTTTTCACATTTTCAAATTCTGGAGAAACTTTCTCTCCATCCCTCCTCCTTTTTTAATGTAACACTTTAGAGTTACAAACAAAAATTTCCTTTGGGATTCTAGAATGATTGGAGAAAATGCACACGCTCCTGGAAAAAGTTGTGTGGCTAACACTCCTCTTGTATAAAAAGAACGCATTGCTGTAAAACATTTCAATGGGTTATAAATTTCACCAGTGTGTTTAGAAAGACTGGTTGGGATGGCAGTGTGACTTGACACCTTGTCATTTGAAGCCTGGCTGAGGGAACTGTGGGCTTTTGCTGTTGAATGAAAACTTGGGAACACAATTTCCTGCATGGCTCCAAGGTAGATAAATAGGATCAATGCATAGCAGCTCAGGGGACAGAATGCAGTTGATTGTGAGTGCAAACTGACAGTTTCCAGTGAGTGTAGGTGTTAAAGTCTGGCCTGGATCACCACTTGCCCAGGTTATAGAGAGGGTAGAAGCCTTAGGTGGGTGGTGGGGCCAGGCCATGGTTCATACTCCTTACAGCCCTGAGTTCCTTATTAGGAGGCCAAGCAGTTCTTCCAGCCCTTCCTTGATTGAATCATAGCCTGTAAAACAGCATTTCTTCGATATAATTTAGTAGATTCTGCACCTCTGGACTAGAATACTTAGGATGTGTTCTTTTCTTTTCAGCTTACCGTGACAATCAGAGCTTTGTTGCAGAACCTGAAGGAAAAGATCGCCCTCTTGAAGGACTTATTGCTAAGAGCTGTGTCAACACATCAGATGTATCCATGTAAACATTTCCACCTCTTTTCTGGAGTGGGAGGAAAAGCAGTCTTATTTTAAGAAAGGAAGGAATCTGGGCCACCCAGATTTTTCCACAGCTTGAGGAAGACCTGGTTTCCAAAATATTGCCTATAATCTTGATTTCTATTTTAAGTGTCTGTTACATGTTTTACAGTGAATATGCTGGCAAAGCAAGATCTACCAAAGAATTAACTTATTTGGGTGTAACCCGTACAGTGCAGGAAGCTAATGCTTTCTGTCAGTGTTCTATTTACAGAGCCCTGCATTGCTCTCTGTCTAGACTGCTTTGAAGATGGCTAGCCATTGCTCCAAAAGGAAAACTTCCATGATAATCCCGAGCTGTGACTCCCTTTCTGGGAGTTTGCAGAGTTTTTAATGATCCATTTCTTTTTGAAGAGGCCAATACTGGTAGAAACTATATCTCTTTTTCTCCTTTCCTCCTCACCATTTATGAAGATTACTGAGATGTGACTTGTTTGTTTTATTATTTTTCCAATGGCACAGACACTACCTCTATTTTGGGAGTTTTGGGGGTTGGGGGTGGGATGGCACTTGATTGAAGCAAGTTGTACCATAATTTCTTCCTACCAACACTGTCAACTGTGTTTTTTTTTTTTTTAGGGATTAGTAATCTGATCAGTTTAGGAAATACATATGACCTGTTACCTAAACTAAGCCTTTATACCTGAGTTTATATTGGTTTGAAAACTGATCTCAATCTGATCTCTCATCATTCGTCAGTAGTTCATGCCAAAGACTTAACTTTTGGTATCTCGGGAAATGATTACTGCCCAATTTTAAATATGGAATAATGTATAAATATAGCTTTTTGAATAAAACAATTGAAGGTGTTTAAAAAAATATTTTCCCCTCTAGTGTAATCTTTTTATGTCACCAGGAAAGTTGATTTAGATTAATTGCATGATTTTCCAAATATTATCAATCCACTATGGTTTCAAATAAAAGTTTAATTTCAGTAACAATTGAGGCCTTATTTTTAGCACAATTGGAATATTCTGACACACTTAGTAACTGTACCCTCAATGTGGTATCATTTGTTATGCACAGTTAGTCTATGATATAAAGAGTTTTTGTTTTCCCAAAATCAACAGGTCTTAATATGTAGACCTCAAGTAGTTTCAGATGGGCCAGGGCTGTTTCCTCCACTTTCACTATTAAGTACTGAGAAGCCCGCACATGCGGTCAAGGTGTATACATTCATTTTATTGTTACCTAAACCAAATATATTAGAAAGGTAACTAAATATTGTTTCATGGTATAATATTAATAATAACGTATTTGCTAACGTCCATTAAGGTAGAACTGATTATTATTTGTCTTATTTATGTGTTAAACCTATAAGGCCAGAAAAATACACAAATTAAGAACTTTTATTTTTTCTATTAAAAATTTTTGCTAGTTATTAATTATAGAGTACCAAGAATGCCACAGTAATAATTGACTTTGTTCCTCTAAATGCTTATAGTCTGACCATCTATTGAAATCTCATAGACTTTTAGTTTTGTGGTGATCTCAGAATTACTTCCCAAATTACTGAATTAAGCAATAAACATTGATAGCACTGAACCGAGTTATTTAAAACATTACAAAAATATTTAGGGACTTTAATGTGGATAATTTAGAACTTCCTAGGAGAAATAAAAAACTCAACTGGAATATAACATTTTCTTTAAAATCCTATTTATTTTTTCAAATAACTGGTTTATTTCTACTGTAACTGAGGCAATACCAGGGATGGCATTCAGATAATCCACCTCATGGGGGTGCTCACAAACCTCTGTATTTTCAGGGAGGCAGCTTTTCTTTTAATATGAATAGAGGGAAGTAGCTTCTATATTATGAAGGCCTTCTTTTAATTCTTCTGTTCCTCCCATCTTTCCTTCCCCTGACATTCTTCCTCTTCCTAAACATTTTAAATAATTCCATAGCAGTTATCCTCCAGATTTAAGATATATCAGACTTGTCAGGCCTAATAATTTCATATTATTAGTTTGTTTTGGTGGTTCCTACTCTTCTTTACAAAAGCAGATTTTGAGGCAGAGTCAAGCTTTGCACCTCAAATCACTGATAACATTGGAAAGAAAATCCACCATTCCAGCAGAGGAGTTCTTTACACTGAGGAGAGGAATCTTTGAGAGCTTTAGTTACTTGCCCAGGACCCCACAGATGGGAAACAGAAGAGTTAGATTCAAACACAGGGCTGTCTGGCCCCAAAGTCAGTTGTTTAAAAGCTGAATTCTACTTTAGTAGAAATAACATAGTCAACTGTCACCTGGCATGTCTTCAATTAGAATTCTCTATTAATTGGCTTATTGCTGGAGTGCCAAGACAAATCCTGTTTATAATGCAAATCCTCAATAACCTTCTTAACCATCAGAAAGATTAAACAGTGTTCGTTGTGGTTTATTAGGTATAGTTTATGATGTTGTAACTCTTAGAAAAATTTTTGTTCATAAATCACCAATGGAGTGACTTTTTAATCCTTTTTTTGAGGCATAATTAATGTTGGGTGACTTATTAATGTGAATGTTTGAATACCACATTTCCTTACTGTGCTGGGTAGTTGAGAGTTTATGATCTTAATAATTTATGCCTCTCTACATTTGTGAGGTTTTCCAAAGAACACTAGGAGTTGCCAGAAAGATAAGTCCTATGACCGTGCTTACAAGCAATTAAATTCGTGGAGTTAAGGGATATGATATGCTCTTTTCTGAAAAACTATTTTTTCTCATGGCAAAAATAAATGTGAAATTAAAATGAAAGGTCTGTTCTTCTGAATCTGCTAGTTTGCAGTTAATAAGCCTAAGTCTTGCAACCAGAGAGTTTAAAATTGCCGGAAGACATTAACTTCTATTCACAATGCTTCTTTGAGATAGGAATTGCAATTGCTTCACCAGTTGAGAAAAGGTATATGCCATGGAAGGTTGCCTGTGAAATTTCAGATAGTACTAAAGATATTCTTAGAATTGGCTTTACATGAAGCCTGTCTTTTTGTTGGCTTTTCAAAGGCAGCACCTTTACTTCTTTAAAGAGAATAAAGAAACTCTCTTTGCAAAGGGGTTTAATGTCAAAAGGTATTTTTGATATCTTGGGAGAAAGCCTTTTAAAAAAAAAAATCCTTAACTTTTCCTTCCTCTTTTGGGAGGGAGAAACGTGGGTAGGTAGATAGGTACATAGGTAGACATGGTAATCACTATATAACAAACTCCAGTGAATGTTGGTGTGGAGAGGCTAACTGAATAGATTTTAGAGGTATCCGTGGGGGCTGCAGTGGAGGTGAAGTGGTTCTCACACATTGTCCATGACAGTCTTCACTAGTGCTTGGTAACATGAGAAAAATGAGACAATAGTGCTTATGTCAGTGCTTATGTCTGATTAATAGCCTGTTACATGATTCTTTCTAGTTTTTGGTGTTAAAATCTCCTTACTGGCCGGGTACAGTGGTTCAAAGCTGTAATCCCAACACTTTGGGAGGCCGAGGTGAGAGGATTGTCTCAGTCCAGGGGTTCGAGACCAGCCTGGGCAACTTGGTGAGAACTCGTCTCTACAATAAATCAAAAAATTAGCTGGGCACGGTAGTGCACGCCTGTAGTTCCGGCTACTTGGAAGGCTGAGGTGGAAGGATTGCCTGAGCCCAGCAGGTTGATGCTGGGGTGGTCGTGAATGTGCCACTGCACTCCAGCCTGTGCGACAGAGTGAGACTCTGACCAAAAAAAAAATCTTCATACTTTTCACCAGGATATTAAAAGTGGTTAATATGGGTGTTGTTTTTTTGAACATCTATACCTGGCAAAATATATAATCGGCAATTTTATTTATCTCCCCTCAATTTGTTTGGAAATAATACTGGTCCATGAAATCTGCGAGTCTGGGCACAATTGGTATAGTGGGAGCAACACTGACTTTGGCTCCAGATAACTAGAAGACCAGTTCTGCCACTTAATCAAGGCCTAACAGCAATTTAGCCTTTCTGGACCTTCATTTCATTATCTATAAGGTAGGAATAATCATACTTTGCAAAGTTGTTGGGAAAGTTGTAGAAACTGTTCTTAAAGTCCCTCACAGGACTAGCCCCCATAACAGTGGGTGTTGAATTAAAGGTAGTTATCAACACTTACTGTGTAAATTTGGGTAAGTTACTTAACCTCTTTGGGCCTCACTTTTCTCATTTGTGGAACAGGGATGCTAAAAGTCCACCTGGCTTATAGGATTCTTGTGAGGGTTAGATTGTGTGCATAGTAGGTGCTTCACATATAGTAAGTCTTCCTTCAGGATTAGCTGCTGTTTATTATTTTGTCATTGGCATAAAAATTACAGCTACCATTGAGAATTTACAGATAGTCCTTTATGGAGTTTTTAGTCATGTAAGTTGGTTATATCAAAGCACCCAGATAATGATGGCATCCATATAGAACTTGCAAAATGTGGACAGTAGTTTGAGGAAGGAAGGGACTTGGGCTGGTACATTACAGGTATTTAGTAGAGTTTGTTGACTTAGAAAAATAAAGTTAGCCAGAAAAGTCCTCTGGCCTCTAAAATCTTGAACTGTCTCCTTGCCTTTCTTCTGTTATGGCATGGAGAAGTAATTATCTGCAGACTTTTTTCTTCTTCAGAGTTACTCATTCATAAAGTAAGACTAACCTAAATTCTTAAGCCTTCTACCAAATAAAGAGAAAATCCAGGAGCTGGAATGGGGTGGGTGGGGGTGGTCCTATGGATCCAGCAACATATTCACCTCCACTTTATCTGTGGTTCAGCGTGCTTACCAGGTTACAGCAGAGAAGCTGGGCTTATGTATACTGGTAGTAGGTATCGGCCATTTGAAATCAGTATCTGGTTTCATTTACAACTGTATATAGCCATGAATTGGGTATAATTACATGTAAAATCAGCCTAGTCAATGATGAAGTACTGTGGTATTTAGTTCTTCCTTTTCCTTATTTGTCTGTTCTCTGGCCTTTTTCCTTGGTTATTCACCAAGGTGGTGGATGAGGAGGTCCCTAGCACTGGCTGCTGACTGTGTGGCCTATATTCCTCCTGCCCTTAGCCTCAGGGACACTCTGTCCCTATTCCCTTACTCTGCTCAGCTACCACATTCATGTCCACATATGTGCAGCATAGGTCTTTGCTTGGGTGATTCTTTGACTTCTTGTTAACAACAACCCAAGAGTACCATGAGGATGGCCCATTTATCAATCTGTTCTTGCTCCTCTCCTCACCCCATCTCCCTATACTCTGTTCTCTCCATAGAATAAAATAAAATATGAAACATAGATCTGTTCCTAATTGGATAGTTTTCCAGTTTTCCCAGATTTACAGGGAATCTCTGGGAATATTTTGAATTCGTATTCACAGTATTGTTTACAGGATTCAAAGAAGTGGCAAAGTTAAGTGAGCAGTGCTGGGCACCTCAGGGTGGAGAAGCCCTCGGAAAGTTTGGTGGGCAAGCCCAGCATGATGTGGTGGAAAAAGCCCTGACCTAGAATGGAAAGAGTTTGGCTCTATCCCAGCATTACTGTTAACAAGCTGATTGACTTAGCCATGCTGGGCCTTAATTTCTTGATCAGGAAAACAAGATAATTTGACTAGGGGATCCCTAAGGCCTCTTTTAGCATCAACTGTCTAGAGTTCTGTTCATCAGCTGATCTACAAAACATTATCACCAAGTTTACTGCTTTTGAAACTGATATTCTTTGTTAGTTCATACTTAACATTAGTTTACATCTCTAATTAGTATCTGCTGCATTTTAACAATTATCTTAATTGTTTTTATTATGAAAAGTACTTTCTACCTATACACTTTTCTTTTTAATTTTTAAAAAAATTTAAAAATTTAAGAAATGTGGGGTATAATTCAGAATTAGGTATACAAGTGGCCATCGTACAGGTAAAGTTTGGGCCTCCCTTTGGTCTCCACTTCACCTGGTTTGAGATCAGATATCCTTAGTGATGTTTTTTTGCTCCCCTCCCTCCCCTGGCAGTATCCTGCTACTGCCAATCCCTTTTTTACTGTACCTATACACTTCTTATTGTTAGTTTTTACCAATGACCCCTCTCTCTTCCTCATCCTATTCCATCTCATTCTTCATAGTTAACAGTGTTGATGGTTGGCACTTATCATCCCAGACTTTTCTAGGCGTAAAGTGTATGTATGTGTAGATATGAAATGAAATTCTTTGACTATAAAGGAATCAGCTTATACATACAGTTTGAAGCTTGTGATTTTATTAATTACCATATGATAGAGTCAAACAATACAGAACAACTTTCTGTAATTCCCAGGTCCCCTTTCTTAGAGACAGTGTTTGAATATCCTTCCAGAAGTTTTCTGTGGCAAGTGGCAATATGTCTGATTTTATTTTTAACATAGAGAATATTATTCCCGGTTTAGTCCCTTGCTGCTGCTGCTTTATTATTTTTTCATTTAACATTGTATTTTGGAGATTATTTTATGTCAGATAATTCCTATAAGCACTTAGTATGTTCTCAGAAATGTTAATTGTCATTATCATCAGTCCATAAACAGCTTTTCTATTAGGCTGCAAGACGTTTCATTGCATCGATGCTCTAGTTGCTTATTGATGATTCCAATATTTGGCTATTATAAATAATGTTGCAATGAAATATCCTTACTCCTAAGTTCTAGGCTTTGTAGATGTATGAATGTATCTGCAGGAAGAATTCCTGTTGAAAGAATGTGCCTTTTATGTTATTTGTTTAGAAGGCAGTCTGGCAATTGGATGACCTGTTTATATTCCCATCAGGAAGGTATGAAAATGCCTGGTTCCTCATCTGTTTCCAAAACTGTCTTGTCAGTTTCCTAATCTGGTAGGTGAAAGTGGTATCTTGTTTTACTTTGCATTTATTTTACTAATGTGAAACTTAGTGTTCTTGCATTTGAGATATTAGTGTTTCTTTTTCTCTGTGCTCTATTATGTCCTTTGCCTTTATTTCACTTGCCACTATTTGCCACTTGTAATTTTGTTTTGCAGATAAAGTTTTATATAGTCATGGCTTCTAGGTTTTCCTTTATGGTCTCTAGGTTTTCAATATTGCCTAAAAAGATTTTTTCTACTTCAAGTTTATTAACAAGTTCTCCTATGTCTTTTTTTTTTGTAATGAGTCATAGTCTCACTCTGTCACCCAGGCTGGAGTGTAGTGGCACACTCACGGCCCCCACAGTCTCGACCTGCTAGGCTCAGGTGATCCTTCTGCCTCAGATTCCAAGTAGCTGGAACTACAGGTGCATGCCACCACACCCAGCTAATTTTTAAAATTTATTGTAGAGATGAGATCTTGCCAAGTTGCCCAGGCTGGTCTTGAACCTCTGAGCTCAGGCAATCCTCTCACCTCCGCCTCCCAAAGTGCTGGGATTACTGGTGTGAGCCACCATTCCTAGCTCCTATGTCTTCTAATAATACTTCTATTATTTTATTTTTTATGTTTAAACCTCTGAGCAATTTGAATCTGTACTTGATTGTAATATTGGATCATAGTTCAACATATTTTTACCTGGGTGGTTAGATAACTGAAATCCCAACAAACCAAAGGTTGCTGGGGTGAGTTGAGCATAGGACATAAGACAATGCTAGCTAGTACAAGTCCCCTGATCCAAAATGCTGGGGACCAGAGATGTTTTGGAATTCAGACTTTGGAATATTTGCATCTACATAATGAGATATCTTAGGGACGGGACCCAAGTCTAAACATGAAATTCATTTGCTTCATATACAACTTATACACATAGCCTGAAGGTAATTTTATACAACTTTACCTGTGTTTTGACTGAAACCCATCACATGAGGTCAGGTATGGAATTTTCCATTTGTGGCATCATGTTAGCATTCAAGAAGTTTCAGATGTTAGATTTCAGATTTTCAGGTTAGGGATGCTGAACCTGTATTGTGATGTAATTAATACTTTCCACAATCTAAGAGTCTCATTTTTGTCCTGTATAAATCTTTCACAGCTTCTGTTATTTCTTAATTTTTGAGGAACTGCTTTTATTTTTTTCTTTTATTTTTTTGAAAGCAGGATTTATTGAGAAGACAGAAAAGCTTCCACAGTGGGAGGGGACCTGAAGGGGTTGCCCAGGGAACTTCTTTTAAATTGAAAACAAAAACCTTCTATCTTATTGATAATTTACCATTAATTTGATACACATCAATATTTATTCTTAATATTGAATTGGTAAAAAGTTTAATATTTGGCCCTTTTATTAATAGAGAGGAAGTATTTCAGCTCACTGTTTTTTTGTTACGGTTGCTACTTTATGATTTCCAAATGGGGTACTTAGTGACTGTTGTCAAGCAGGAAATGGAAAAGTAATGGTAGTAATTTGACTCAGGAAAGTGTGGCATTATGGAATGTTGTGAGAATTCATTTATTATTATTATTTTTAAAATATCTAAAGCCAATAATGCTGCTTGGCTATATTGCTTTCGAGGACTTATGATTTTTCTAACTAGTGTTGATACTGAGAAAAAAATTTTGCCTGAGTTTTTTTGTTTTTTTTTTTAAACTATTTTAATAGCTAGCTGGCTCTTTTCTATGCAATATTACCAGTAAAAATTAGAGATTCCCTGGGCTATGGTTTCTCCACCCAGGCATTGGTGATGCTACTACACGATTCTGCCAATTTCTCAGAAATTTTTGGGCTTATGTACAATGTTTTATATCCCTCTTTTAAAAATAAAAGTATCGGTTAGGCTCGGTGGCTCAGCCTGTAATCCCAGCACTTTAGGAGGCCAAGGCAAATGGATTGACTGAGCCCGTGACTTCGAGACCAGCCCAGGCAACTTAGTGAGACCTCGTCTCTACAATAAATCAAAAATTAGCGGGGTGTAGTAGCATGCACCTGTAGTTTTGGCTACTTGGAAGGCTGATGTGGAAGGATTGCTGGAGCTCAGCAGGTCTTCGCTGGGGTGGCCACGAGTGTGCCACTGCACTCCAACCTGGGTTATGGAGTGAGACTCCTACTCAATAAAATAAAATAAAAATAAAAGTATCTGTGAGTCCAAAGTAGCAGTCTCATTATTGTCTTGCTATTTTACTAGGACTAAATAATTGA
Organism: Tarsius wallacei; assembly: GCA_963574415.1. Lineage (NCBI taxonomy): Eukaryota > Metazoa > Chordata > Mammalia > Primates > Tarsiidae > Tarsius > Tarsius wallacei. Next base: position 41,644 of record CAUYQG010104171.1, on the reverse strand, counting down.
GGCCAGGGTTACTTTGAATCACCAGTGTTTCAACTCTAATATAACAAGGGCCACTTAATAAAAAAGTAAAAGCCGGGTAAAACTGAGTTGAGTTGGCTTATTTTTATGCTCATTTTTATGTTTTGTGTCAGATATATCCTTTGAAAAGTGTTAGCTTTCTCAACTTGCTTTATGGCAGAAATTTTTTCCTTCAACATTTTCTTTGTTTCTTCACACATAAACACATACACACACACACACCAACCTGGAAGAATTTGTGTAGTTTGCTTCAAAAAAGTTAGTATTTTGGATATTTAAAACTTTGGATTTGGGTTTAGTCTTGATTTACTTTTTTTAATCATCACTTCTGAATTGTGCTGGAAAAGGTATTAGAGATTATCTGGTGTTACCTATAAAGAAACAGGTGAAATAACTGATTCGATATCATAGATAGCGTTCATAACAGGATTAAAACTGCCTTTGAGACTCCTTGTCTAGCATGCTTACTAGAATCACACATTAAAACATGATTCTTTGTCATTTCTTTCTTTGTCATTTCCTTCAAAGATCATGTCATATTTAATATTTAAATAATGAACTGATGGTAACAATTTTTAGAGCAAATCTGTTGCATAAAGTAACACTTCTCAAAATAAATTTCGGATATGTTAATAGGTATTAATATGGAAGAAAGAAGACAATATAGAGGATTCTCCCCCAACCTTTTTTTTTTTGCTTTTTAGATTGAGAAAATAGTTTATTTAGAAAGTAGTTTGGAGAGAGAGAGAGAGAAAAGGGGGATCCACCTCCCCCTGATTGGGAGGGGGCCAGAGCTTAGAGAGCACATGGCCTCCCCCCACCTTTTTAAAAACAGAAATCTTAGTGTGTTAACGTATAGGAAAACATCTCCAAACACTGACACCTATAACTCAAAACCTAGGAATCATTCAGCCAGAATGATTGACAGGAAAAATAATTTATATGTCGGTTACTGGGAGGAAAATAGTACTTACCTAGTATATTTCTCAATGAAGGAACTTGTATTGTGATCTGTGGCAATGTTTACAAATCCTTCTGTAATGATACTGTCAAGGTCCTTTACCTAAAGGATCAGTGAAGTTGCAGGTCAGAGCAGGAATCAGATCTCTTCTGGATAGTGGTAGTTAGGGTCTGTTAAAGCCACAATTGGCTTGAATAGTTAACTTGATAATGTAATAGATAAATTGAGGTGATTCATCCACCATTGGACCTTAACAAGATGTCTGCAGAACACAGCTTGAAGGGGATCGAAGACAGAACCTATTGGATGATCTTGTAACTCGAGAGAGACTACTTCTGGCATCCTTTAAGAATGAGGGTGCTGAACCAGATCTAATCAGGTAGGATATTTTCATTTACAGGGATTGTTTGGTGGGTGAAGATTTATTTGCAGATATTGTACCATTTCCTGAATGGCTTAATTTCTTTAGCTAATAAAATATATTCTGTTCATTTGTAGTGTTTGACTATAATTTTCTGTTCAACTTAGTTTTCATTAATAGTTTAGATTTAGTAAATTGGGTATATTCGGCTGAATCCCATCTTGGGTGGAGCAAACTTACGTAGAATACAGACGAAGTCAGAAAATTTCTCTTTGGTTTGCGTTTTCTGCTTTGTTAGTTGCTAGTAAACTCCTGAAGTCACTACTTATCTGGGTATATTCAGCTGAATCTCATCTTGGGTGGAGCAAACTTACGTAGAATACAGACAAAGTCAGAAAATTTCTCTTTGGTTGCGTTTTCTGCTTTGTTAGTTGCCAGTAAACTCCTGAAGTCACTACTTATCTGTGTGGGAAAATGAGTTTTTTTCTTTTTTAATTGGCGTGTTGAAAAAATGTGTCCTAATAAGACTACGTTCCATGTCTCACTGAGGTAGAGGAGTTTGGCGGGTGGATTCTTCTCCCCATTCTTTGCCAGTGAGTGATTCACTCTCCAGACAGCTGACAGCTGCTCTGAACTGTTGGAAGACTGGGATAAGTGTCCAGCTTTCCAAGGCTGAGGTTAATGAACCATAAATTGTTACATCTTTAAAACTGGCCTTTCCCTGCTTCTAGAACTCCCTTAACTGTTGTGGGAACCATCATAGAAGGGAATGCGCTTAGGGTAGAAACCCGCCTCTCCTCATCTTCCACACTAGGGATGACGCATTCACTGTGGAGAGCCAGTTTGTTTCTGTTTCATTCCTAGTTGGAAATAATATGACTTCCCAAGGGCAATGGTTTTCTACCCTAGCCACATATTATCAAACTCCACCTCAGACAATTAAATCAGAGTGAAATAGGGGTGGAAGGCTAGAGAGGTCCCAGGTGATTCTAATATGAACCCAGTATTGCATACCACTAAGACAAGCTGAAGAGGATGAAACAATTATTTTCCTATTGGTCCCAATCTTCTCAGAAGCAGATGATCTAAAGTTTTCTGAAAAACACTGTACAATGCAGGAAGCTAGATGAAATGTTGTTTCTTTGACGGAATGAATGCAAGGTGTCAGTGAGGGAGGAGTGATACTGTCTTGACTCTCCTGGGCAGGGTATTTAAGTGAAGACAAGCCTATGTTGGGCCAATTTATTATGGTTTTCAATATTTCTCTGGCATAGTCAGTCCCCTGGACACAGGAGTGAGGTAAGTGGATGAAGGCAGTGATCCAGGTTGATGCAACAAAACAGATAAGCAAGGGAATTCAAGGTGAAAAGAAAGTACCATCTTTCAAGAAGGGCTTTTATGTTGAAGGAAGATATTTTTAGAGTCAAAAAACTAATAAGGGCCTAGTTAGGAGGGGGAGCACATTTCATGGGTGAAATAGGGGTCAGGTAGAGAGGTGATGGTAGAAGGTAGAGAAAACATTTAAGTTGTTCTGCTTGATAGTGATGGAGGTAGTTGTGATAAATGGTAACAGTGTTTGAGAAGTCTGTTATGTGTCAGACTCTGCTTGTTGCTCTCATGAATTGTGTCACTGAATGATGCTGAAGGGGTCAACTCATGAGTTTAGGCCTTCTGAGGACCTCTTAAGTCCTACCACTAGATCTTTGGTCTTTGCGGTTTTTGTTTTTTTGTGGGTCCCTGCTCACCTGCCCTCATCACTCCTGTTCTCTCTCTGTATCCTTGCCACTCAAAGTGTGACCTGCTGTTGAGCAGCATCAGCATCACCTGAAAGCATATTAGAACTTTAAGACAGCCGGGCTTGGTGGCTCAGCCTGTAATCCCTCGCCTGGGGAGGCTGAGGTGAGTGGATTGCCTGAGCCCGCGGGTTCGAGACCCGCCTGGGCAACCTGGCGAGACCTCATCTCTACAATTAATCAAAAATTAGCCGGGCGTGGTAGCGCGCGCCTGTAGTTCCAGCTACTTGGAAGGCTGAGGCGGAAGGATCGCCGGAGCACAGCAGGTCGAGGCTGCGGTGGCCGGGAGCGGCCACTGCACTCCAGTCAGGGCGACAGAGTGAGACTCCAACTCAAAAAAAAAAAAGAAAAAAAAAAAAAGAACTTTAAGACCTCAACTCAGACCTATTGAATCAAAACTTGCATCTTAGCAAGATCATCAGGTAATTTGAATGCATGTTACAACTTGAGAAAAACTGTTTTTATCATTTATTCTTAATTGTTGCACTTTGCATCAGAATCACCCCAAAGGCTGACCAAAAAAAGAAAGAGAAAGCACAGACATACAAGTGTCTGGACCACATATTTGCATAGTCTGGGGTGAGGCTGGGGGAGATTCCCAGGTGGTTCTCATAGATCTCAGGGTTAGAATCACTGCTCTGGGCTGGGCGTGATGGCTCAAGCCTGTAATCCCGGCACGCTGGGAGGCCGAGGCAAGAGAATTGCCTGAGCCCAGGGGTTCAAGACCAACCTGGGCAGCTTGGTGAGATCTCGTCTCTACAATAAATGAAAAAATTAGCTGGGCATGGTAGCGCGCATCTATAGTTCCGGCTACTTGGAAGGCTGGGGCCAAAGGATCGCCTGAGCCCAGCAGGCCGAGGCTGCGGTGACTGTGAGCGTGCCACTGCACTCCAGCCTGGATGACTGAGTGAGACACCAATTTTAAAAAAAAAGAATCACTGCTCTGCATCAGGGTGTACGAGTTATGATACTAGTAGCTTATGTCTCCTGTTCGTTTTCTGTGCACTGGGCACTGTGCTAAGGTCTTGATGTGCATTTGCTCAGGAGCTCTTTATAATATCCCATTTTACTGAAGAGAAACGGAGGCTCAGAGGGGTCATTGCAGGTAAAGAGAGGAAGGAGAATGATAGGTGAATTTCTCATTTACTTCCGTTGGTGAATGCTTGTTGGGCTAGTTTTTTTTGCTTTAGACCCCTTGCACCCACCCTGACAGGAAACTGTCCACATATACTTGTCCAAAAAGTGCAAGTCGTACAAATGTTCCAGGGGAGTCTGATCAATAAGAAAACACGTATTAGATAAAACCATTCTCAAAAACTATGTAGAAAAGTCTCTGGGAATTGTGCTTAAGGGCTATGGGAGCAGATACCTGGTAGCATTGGTCCAAGGGAGGACAGCACCATTGTCGACTTACTAGAGATAAGCGATAATTGTGTGGATGAGTTAATGAATGAATGAATGTTAAAGCCAAAGTATATTGGTAGAAGTAGATTGTCTTAGATTTGAGGTCAGAATTGCTGATCTTTGATTTTATTCACCTGCCTATGCCTGAGTGTTCTTGACTTCTTTATCCCCGATCCCTACCCTCGAGGCTTTTCCTTTCATCCCCAATTTTTCATACTTAATTCTTTTGCTCTGACCTGCCCTTAATTCACTTGTAGACATGAGCAGTTTGGGTTCACAGTTTGACTGTATCCTCTTCTCCCTAGAATGCCAGGTTGCATAGTTATTTCTAATACCAACTGTTGGGGAAACTTTCTGCTCTATTTTTTGAGAAACCTCATTACCTTCTCTGCCAGTTGGTTTCTCTGGTATCTCCAATGACTCACAAAGACTTCCTCAGTTCTTCCCACAATTGATTCCTAGTACTGGGCCCCTCCAACATTTTTGTTTGCTTCTCTAATTTCTGGTTTTTTTCCAGCATTTTTTCTTTTTTTTTTTTTCTTCTATAATTCTTGATGTCATGAAGGTTGATTGGGTTGCCTTGTCGCTTTAGGGGTAGAGGGTGTGTGTCTTTCCCTTAATTAATTACCTGCAGAAGCACATCAGATGGAAAGCTGTGTCAGAACTTAAACATCTTACAGACACTCTCACTATGGCATATTTTGTCATTAATGCTAGATTATCACCACAACACATTTACTGTTAGAGAACCGGGGTTAATCCGCTAATCAATATTTCCTATAATAACTGACAGCAATGCTGCAAATCAGTTGAACCTACCAGGGCACGCTTCAACCTGGGAGCCACTTTCTTTTACAAGAGCCCCTACCTCTGTTTCCCTCTCTCCTGTTTACTTTGTGCAACCCTCTTTTTCTTCCCCTCCCTTGTTCCCAGGAGTTGTCCTACCCCTCCCTTTCCTCTTCTTTTCTCTCCCTCCTCATATGTGGCCTTATTAAGGAGAGAAGAGTATTGTCAAACTTCAGTTTGGATTAGCATTTCCTTTAACAGACATTAATGTGGCAATCACATAATTGAGTGTGTAGCTGTCATGTGACAGAATCTTAGTTTTACCTTACGGATTACTGGTCATTAGTCTAAAGCAGTAAGCTTTGGTCTAAATAAGCAATGGTTGACTAATTTAGGGTATTTGGAAACTTGTTAAAGAAGTCTCTGTGCAACAGTGTCTCTTAGAAGAAGATAAGCCCTGACTTATAAAGCAGTGACACAGCTTCTGATTTAAAACCCTCCTGGCCTTTATATTTGAGAGAATTGCTAAGTCTCACAATTAGTTAAATCTTTGTCTGTAAAGAGAAAAAAAATCATTGCATACTCCACTGCTCTGTGACCATCTCAAAGATTATGTGATTAACTCAGCTGCAGTGGGTGGCTAATTGGCTAAGCTTTAATCTTCACACCACCAACTATGTAGAGGATTATAGGGAATAGGAAGTTGTTTAGAGTTTGAGGTGGTAGTTATATTTCAGGAAGGATACATTAATGAGCAGACCAATTGCTAAAATCAAAAGAAGATAATGAAATGTTTATGTTTTCTTAGTGTGCAGATTTTAAAAATTTAATTTCAGATATATACTTTTCCCTTGAGCTACTAAAAAGCATTATATTTCCAATGTATATTTCATATCACTATATAGTTAGCCAAGATGGGCAAAAGAAAAACTTACATTAAGTTTTACATTAAAAATTACCCTCCCCGTTTTAAATCGTTGAATGCTTTATTTTAATTTACAGCTTTGTTTATAAGAAGGATGACTTGCACTTAGTAATACTCAGATTTCCTAAAGAATCATTGATTTATATTTTACATTGCACAGTGTTATTAGCATGTGAAGTAGGAAATTGCTAAGGAATATACACATGTATCATGAACCAGCTCATGTGAAACAGTAGGTAAGCCACACATGGTTATCCCTTTTGTTTATGCCCCAGAAATACAGTAACTTGGTAGCCTTTCTGACATGGAAGGATGTGCAGTATAGCTTTGCTTTTCTTCTCTTCAAGTGAGCCCAAGGATAGTTGAATCGAGGAGGTATTAAGTACAGTCAAATTTCCTGCTAGTTTAATGAAAAATAGGTGAGGAAGCAAAAATGTGGTAAAGCAAACCTTTCATTCAATAGGTATTTATTGAGTGCCTGCTATTTGCCACACACTGGTATTGGGAATGTGGTGGCAAAAAACCCAAAACTACAAGAACACCTACTTTTTGCAGTTGAGTTATGTATAGTCCAGTGAGAGAGACTGACATGAAATAATCATACAAATAAGTGAAATGAATTTGGCCAAAAAAGTATATTGTGTTTTAACAGAGTATCAGTGTGGGGAGATGATTTAGCTAGGTAGGCTGCATGACTAATACCTATTGATTTTCTTTTTTTTTTTCTTTTAGCAAGTGTATGTTTTGTTTCTTGATTTAGATTTTAAATATTTCAAGGACAGAGACCAAAACCTAGCACAATGCTTAATGTGTACTTTCTCAATGAATGAGCCCCTTTATACTCTTTTCTGGGTCTTTCATAATATCCAGCACAGAGTTGATTATACAGCAGGTGTATTTTTGACTTAGCAAATTTTTGTTGATTGAAAGGTTGACTGAGTTGGGACATAATAGTCTGTGCTCTAATAACTAAACAAACCTGGGAATGTCAGACTTTTAAACCCTGAACGGTTTTTTGCCTGCCTCATGTAAAGGTGACTCAGATTCAGGTTGTTTCCATCTTAGGGCTGTGCTGTCGTGACATAATTCCTCCGTGTCCCCCATGACTGGAGAAGAGAGAGCGTGGGGAGAACTCATACTCTTATGTGCTTTGGCCTGCAAGTTTCACACATTCAGTCCATTGGCCATAACTACTCAGGTGGCTCCAAACTAACTGAGAGAAAGGCTGGGGAATATAATCTTTATATATGTTCAAGAAGAAGATTCGGTGAAGTTTACTGCTTTGTCTTTGCCTCACTGATTAATTTGGGTAGTTTGTTGGAAAGATAAGTAACTTTGATTCATGGTCTTGTTGCTTTCTTCATCAACAAGGATTAGAATCAGGAAGTTACCAGAGCCACAGGAGGTGGGCTGAGAAGTGACCATGGTGGGATTTGTTCATCTTTTATAATGCCCCTTCTTGAAAAGTATAGTCAGGGAGGGAAAACATCAAGACAGAGATCACAGCACTGTGAAATTAGTGCACATGGGTACGTAGAAGTGTGATGAAGACAGAGGGGAAGGTTACTCCTTCAGCAGTCAGAGGAGGACCGGGGGTCTGAAATAGAAGGTGGTGCTGTTGTCCTCACACGCTGTAACCGACATTTAAGTGGGTGCTTGGCTTGAGCTCACCACTCATCTAGCAGTTGGATGCCCTCAGCTGCACATAACAGATAACCCTACCCAAAGTGGCTTAAATAAGGAAAATCATCCCATATAATAAGGTGTAAGTTAAGAGAAGTGAGAGGCTTGATTAGCAGCCCAATGATGCCATCAAGGGTCCAGGTTCTTGCTATATCTTCATTTTGCCTTCCTCAGAGTGTTGGCTTTCTCTTTAGACTGACTCCTTTTGTAGTCTCATAATAGCTATAGCAGTTCCCAGCCACACTCCAAAGATAGCAATAGAAGAGAAAGGAGAATGTATTTGGCATAAGTAATATATATTAATATGGCTAAGAAATTTAAAAAGCATTTAAACAGGATCCAGCAAACTCCCCCCCCCCATTATGTCCCCCACTCCTCAGTATAAGTAGTTACTGTTAATAATTTTTGGTGTATCTTTGCAGGGATCTCTTAAGCAGAAACCAGCAAATACGAATATATTTTCCTCTGTCTTTTACACAAATGGTAGTATATCATACATACCATTCTTTTGTCACTTCATTAAGTTTTTTGGAGATTTTCCCAATCATGACATAGGTTTTGTTATTCATTTTTAAAGTCTTCTAATATCTCATTGTACTCACATACCGTAATTTACTTAGCTATTCTCTTTTAGATATGAGTATTCTTTTCAGTAGTTTTCTATTACCCACATGTTATAGTCATTTTCTATTGCACACATATAGCAGTGAATAACAAACATAATGAATTTTGTACATGCGAAGTATATCTTTAGATAAGTTCTTACAAATAGGATGGCTAGGTCAAAGGGTTGTATACATTCAGTGCATTTGTAATTTTGATAGCATTTGGCAAGTTGACCTTTAGCAGGGCAGAATCAATTTAGGTTTGTGCCAGCAATTTATGTGAGTGCCTGTTTCCCAATTGTCTTTCCTAAAGAAATTAAACTTTTGTATCCTACTGCAAACTAATATATACAGATAGTTTTACATAATAATATCTTCATAGAGTTTTATGTAATTACTGTATATAATTATTGTGAGCCAAGGTTGTAAACAATTGTCCCGTGGTGTTTTTTTTTTTTCTTTCTGGCACTTTCATGGTTTTATTTTATAACTGTAAAATATTTGATACACTTGTCTGGAGGTCCCATCTTTACAAAAAATAAAATTCAGGCAGGGTGTGGTGGCTTATGCCTGTAATCTCAACACTTTGGGAGGCTGAGGTGGGAGAATCGCTTGAGTCCAAGAGTTTGAGACCAGGCTAGGCAACATGACAGGACCTCGTCCCTACAAAAAAAAGAAAATAATAATAATAATTAGATGGGCATGGTGGCACGTGCCTGTAGTCCCAGCTATTCAGAAGGCTGAAGTGGGAGGATTAATTGAGCCCAGGAGTTCGAAGCTGTGGTAGGCCAGGATTGCGCCATTGAACTCCAGCCTGGGCAACACAGTGAGACCCTGATTTAAATAAATAAATAAGTAGATAGCAAATAAATTTGGGATGCTGCCTTTATCACAAAATATATTTCCATATGTATTTTTATCTATTTCTGAACTTTGTCATGTATTCCTCTATCACATTTTAAAAAATATTGAAACTTGGACCGGTCGTGGTGGCTCAAGCCTGTAATCCCAGCACTTTGGGAGGCCGAGACAAGAGAATTGCCTGAGCCCACAGGTTGGAGACCTGCCTGAGCAACATGGTGAGACCTAGTTTCTACAACAAATCAAAAAATTAATCTGGTGTGGTAGTGTGTTTCTGTAGTTTGGGCTACTTGGAAGGCTGAGGCAGAAGGATCGCCAGAGCCCAGCAGGTTGACACTGGGGTGGCTGTGAGCATGCCACTGCACTCCAGCCTGGGCAATGGAGTGAGACTCCAACTCAAAAAAAAATTTTTTGAAACTTATAAGTTTTAATAGATGATAGGTCTAGTTTTTTGTCATTAAACTTCTTTTTAAGAGGTTCGCTTTTTTTTTTCTTTACACACATTCGAGAATCAGCCAATCTAATTCCAAAAAAGGGACTGAGCAACCCTTTTTATAAAAAATTGGGGTTGGGGAGACACCCCTTATCAACAAGGGTATCTGAATGATGCATATTTGTATACCTAACCCTTAACTGTACCCCACAATTTTAAAATAAAAAATACTGATTAAAAAAAAATTGGGGGCCGGGCTCGGTGGCTCAGCCTGTAATCCTGCGTTTTGGGAGGCTAAGGTGAGTGGATTGCCTGAGCCCGCGGGTTCGAGACCTGCCTGGGCAACTTGGCGAGACCTCATCTCTACAATTAATCAAAAAATTAGCCGGGCGTGGTAGCGCACGTCTGTAATTCCGGCTACTTGGAAGGCTGAGGCGGAAGGATCGCCGGAGCCCAGCAGGTCGAGGCTGCGGTGGCCGGGAGCGGCCACTGCACTCCAGTCTGGGTGACAGAGTGAGACTCCAACTCAAAAAAAAAAAAAAAAAAAAAAATGGGGGTCACATTAAACTGTGAAATCCTTTATAATGTTGGATTTTCCTATCCAAGAACATGGGATGTTTATCTATTTGTACAAGCCTTTTTCCAAGTCTTCCTGTAGTATTTTCTTAAAATAAGTATAACATGTTTCTGGTCAAATTTATTCCTGGTTGTTTAGTTTTTTTGGTTGCTGTTTTAAATTTGGTTTTTAATTTCATCCTTACTTTTCAATTGTTTATGTGAAAGTGGTTGATAACTAATGTCTGCTATTAATATTATAGCTGCTTTATTAATTCTGTGATCATTTTTAATGGTTTTTTTGTTGTTGATTCTTTTGTATTTTCCAGTTATTTGGATTTTTTTTTTTTAAAGTAATGAAACACTTCCTAGAAGCTTCCCAATTATCTTTGGTTCAAAACAGAAATTGGCTAGGATTGTATCTCATGACCATGTTATACCAAAAACAATGGAAGCATGAGGTTGCTGTGATTGGCTTCGTTTATTCAGGAGAGACGTATTCCTAAAGTGAACATGAGGATGGGGACTTGTTCCCTTCGTGGAGGAGCCTTGAACAAAAGTTGAGATTCTGATAGCAAGGGAGATGAGGCTTGAGGATGTTGGATAAGCGAATTATAGTGTCTGCATTAACTTCACTGCAACTCCCTTAGCCACAACCTCTTCATCTTTAAATTTCTTGAAGAACCAGAGACTCGTGTTTCTTTAATTCTTTACAAGAACCTTAATTTCCTGTGACTACGCCTGTTCCTGAAATCCCAGAGGAGGTGGTAGCTCCCTGACCTTTGGGTTATTTTATTGAGGCTCAAGTGGAATCTAAATCATTGCTTTGAATCTCCAATTCACTTTTTAAGAAGCTGGGATATTTACACCTACCACTAGTCTTCCTAAAGAGGTTTAGGAGAAGTACTTTTGAAGTGCAACCCATTTAACTGCGACACATTTATGTAGTTTCATAAAGCTGGTTTCTTCTACAGACAGATAATCTTGTGTGTTTTATGCTCATTCTTATTTAATTCCATTTTGAGAGGTAATAGCTTCTGATCTTGTCTCCACATTCTGGAGAAATTAATAGGTTTATTTGGAGCATGGACAGATGGTATGACAAGGGGGAGTATTTAAAATAGGGACTGACCAGAAAACTCTGGGATATATGTGTTGCCTTAGCGCATTTTGTATCCTAGTATTAACTAGTGGTTGATGCCAGCCATATAGTGTGTACAGCGACTATATTTTCTTGGGGAGAAAAACTGATATGTTGTCTGAAGTATTTTTTGTGACTTTTCTTTGTGGAAGCGGCAGTTTGGTGTTAGGTCAAAATGCTGACTATTCCAGTGGTTTATGAGAACTAACAGAATATTTGTTTTTGAATAATTTTTAAAAATATAAATTTATTTTTAAAGCATATTACATGGTTGAAGGCAAGCTGTTTAAAGTCAAACTTTTAATAGTTTTTTTGTATATTTTTCTAGAAAAACTTTCCATGTATTCAAGAATATATACACACACACTTAGTCTCTCTTCTACCTTTTTTTAACCATGAATTATGCACTCTTTACTGTGCATTGTCATTTGTGCTTAACATATATCTTGGAGGTTATGAAGTAGAATGTTTAAAACAGTACTCTTAAATATCTTGAAACTACTTCAGAACTTGGCAAAGTACTTGTTTGAAATTTTTAGGTTATGCATGTCCTGATTAGACTGGTTATCACTTGAAGGGATCTCTGTAGTTTAGTCTGGATTTTTTTTTTCTCCATGGGAGAGGAAAGGGAGCTCTTTTAGCAGCTTGGCTTCCATATAGAGAGTAACTGAAAAGAAAGAAAGAAAGATTATCTGTTCAGATAGTTGATCAAACAGATGAAACTAGAGACCTTGAGATCTGAACAAATATTAATCATTGCAACTCCGTGTCACTGATCAAGTCAGCAAAGGCATACAGCTACTTCCATATGAAATGTGATGAAGCATAGCCTGTCCTCAAGTGGTTAGTAGCAGTAACCTCGTAGTTTCCCTCCTCAGTGATTTTAAAAGCTAAGCAACAAAGAAATACCAAATTAAAAAAATATGTACTATTATGATATTTTTTAAAAATATGAATTGTGTGTAAGCAAAATGAAAGATGCATGTGACCTCTACACTGACAACTATAAAACAGAAAAATCAAGGAAAACCTAATGGAAAGATATATAGTAGTTCCCCTTTACCTGTGGGGGTTATGTTCCAAGATCCCTAGGATCCTGAGACCTCGGATAGTATCGAACCCTATATGGTCTGTTTGTTCCTATACCTACATACGTGTGATAAAGTTTAATTTATAAATGAGGCACAGTAAGAGATTAACAATAACTAATAACAAAGCAATTATAGCAGTGTACTGTAATAAAAGTTATGTGAGTGTGGTCTCCCTTTTTCTCTCTCAGTATCTTACTATATGTGATCTTTTCAGACTGTGGTTGACTGTGGGTAACTGAAATTAATGAAAATGAAATCTGAGATAAAACAGGGGATTGCTGTACCATGTTTATGGGTCTAAAGACTCAGTATTGTAAATATGCCAATTCTTTTTAAGATTGACTTGTAGATTTAGAGCAAATCCATTTGTAATCCTCTGTTTTTTATTTCTGTTTTGTCCCTTAAAAAGTTGGTTACTGCCAGTTTTTATGGCAATGAGACAAGAACCAAGGCAATTTTGAGGAGCACAAAGGCTAGAGGACTAATGTTACCCATTCTTGAGACCGACAGTAAAGATGCAGTATGGTGTTGGCCCAGGAATAAGCAAGTAAATCAGTGGAACAAAATGGAGAGTCCGAAATCAACCTCACACACATATTCTAATCTGATTTATGACAAAGTATAAATAGCATTGTGTCAACTGCATATCCATATGGAAAAAATGAATCTTGGCTACCACCCTACATAAGAAATCAATTCCAAAAGGGTTGTAGATCTAGATGTGAAGGGTCAAACAAGAGAGCTTTTTAGAAGAAAACACAGAAGAATGTTTTTATGAGCTTGGGATAGGTGAAGATTTTAAAAATAGGTCGTAAAAGGTACTCACCATAAAGAAAACACATAATAAATTGGACTTCATTAAAATAAGAAATTATTTTTGCCAAAAGATGCCATAAAGAGTGAAAGATAAGCCACAGAAATATCTGTCATAGGAAATATATCTTAGGTATATGAAGAACCCCTATAAATCAAGAAACAGGCAGACAAAAAACTGAACTTCACAAAAGAGGATATTCAGCAGCTGAACATACGAAAAGGCGTTCAGTTCACTAGTCATCAGGTAATTGCAAACTAAAATCATGATGTCATACCATTAAACCACAAGAATAGCAAAAATTAAAATGACAGACACATCAAGTGTTACTAGGATGTGGCATTCTCGTATACTACTGGTGGGACTGTAAATTGTATAGCCTCTGTGGAAAAATGTATTTGCTAAACTGGAAATGTACAAAAGATATGTACAAGAATGTTTATTTTAGTGCTCCTTTTTTTTTTTTTTTCCTTGAGTTGGAGTCTCACTGTTGCCCAGGCTGGTGTGCAGTGGCATGCTCATGGTCACTGCAGCCTAGTGTTACTCTTAATAGTACCCCACCCCAGAAACAACACAGTGAACATCTATAGTATAATGAGTAAATAGGAGCATTGTGGCATATTCATACAATGTTATTATACAGCAAATGATATTGAACAGTCTTCAACTACACACCACGTCTCACAAACATGCTGAATGGAATAAGCCAGACATAAGGGTTCATACTGTGTGATACCATTCCTATAAAAGAAAAACTTATTTATAGTGTTATATATAAGTCATGAAAGTTGTTCCCTTGGGGGAAGTAGTGATTAAAAGTGGACACAGGGGTTCCCGGGATTCTGCTAATGCTCTTTTTCTTGCCTTGGTTAGAGTTCACTGGGGGTATTCACTTTGTGAATTATCATTGAGCTGTATACTTAGGATTTTTCTGTTTGTATGTTCTACTTGAATTCGAGAATATATATGAATTACAAATATATACATTTATGTACACACAAGTATATTTCACATGTAAATATATATGATTTATGTATACATATGTACAGACACACACACACACACACACACAAGAGCTATGTTATGAACAGACCACACGATGGCGATGTAAGTCAATAGAAGGGGACACTTACTCAGACCTTCCCAGTTGTTAGATTTGGAAGTTAGGGTTTTTCTCCCTCGAAAGTGAGGAGAGAATGTTAAGATTGCTTGTACTTTCTGACATTAGGAAAGGAATCATATCACCTTCCAGTTCTCTCTTTAACCTCTTTCCTCTTCCCTCTGTGTAACTGTAAACCCGTTTGACATTTTTATATTTAACCCCTTTATGACTCTCTACAGATTGCCCATCCCCTGTCTGCTTATTTTTTATTTTATTTTATTTTTCCATTATTTTAGTAGTGTTAAGGGGCACAAAGAGTTTTTGACCAGAGCTTTCGGTGTCCCCACAACCCCTACCTGTGCACATTGTGCTCCATAGGTGATTTTTTTTTTGTCGCTCCACCCCCCCAGTCTGCTTATTTATCTTTGTTTCTTTTTCTTTCATCTTCCTTTTCGTATCTTTCTTTTGAATTGTGCTTCCTCTATAGAAAAATATCCTGGATTTGGGCATTTCTCAATTTTAGTTTTTGTTTCTTTAACTTTTGAAAAAAGAGGGATGCTTTTTTTTTTTCTAATAGTTTCTACTTAAGTTGTCATTTTTGTAGCTCTGATTTCTAATTATCTTCCTTTCCCCTCTTCCTTCCCCACCTACATCATGGAGAAATGACCCTTTAAGTGGATTTAAATAAATTATCAACATGATGCATGTTCATTTTAATAAGTCAAACCATACTGATTTACAACTCAAAAGTTCACACTCTCTCTCCTTTCAGTGCCATTCTCCAAAAGTAACTAGTGTTAACTGTTATGGAGGATTGTCTTCCCTACCCTTATCTGTGCTTATACAAATAAGTTTTTATAAATATGAATTTTCCTTTCCTGTTTTTTAAAATAAAAACTGAATTATACTATACATATTTCTCTGTAATTTTTTTTCATTTAAATTTGGTCATTCCTTCAAATATCAATAGATCTAACAAATTGTTTTCAACAGCTATATTTCACAATATAAATATGCTGTTATTTCTCTAACCATTCCTCATTAATGAATGTTGGGTTGTTTAATTTTTTTGCCATCACAAACAATACTGCAGTAAATATCCAGAAGGACTATGGCTTTTATTTCTGTAGGACAGAGTCCCCAAAGTGGGGTTACTGGGACAAATGTATAGGTGCTAAAATTTAGCAAGATTGCCATGTCTATTCCTTAAAAGTTAGTGTGCTTTTCCATTCCCTCCAGCAGTGTGTGGGAGAGCCTCTTTCCCTGCACCTTAGCTGTTGTTGGGTGTTACAGAACTTGCTGGGTTTTGCTGATCTAATGGGTGAAAAATGGTATCTTGTTTCGAATTTAAGTCCTTTATTACTATAGTTGTGACTTTTCTATGGAAAATAAAAAGATTCCTGCCCCTGCATTTGTTAATTTTAAATTATAAAAATCGTTTGAGAGGTAAAAAAGGAGGCAAATTCCAATCCATGAATAAGTAGGAAGAAGAAAGGGGAATTATCTATATGTTTTAGTTCATCATGTTGATTTTAAAAATGTGTTTTCAAGTCAGGTACACTGACTCACGCCTGTAAATCTAGCACTTTGGGTGGCTGAGGTGAAAGGATTGCCTGAGCCCAGGAGTTCAAGACCAGCCTGGGCCACATGCCGAGACCTCATCTCTGCAATAAATCAAAATATTAGCCAGGTGTGGTGGTGTGTACCTGTAGTCCCAGCAACTCAGGTGGCTGAGGCAGAAGGATTACCTGAGCCTAGCAGGTCGAAGCTGCAGTAGCTTTGATCCTGCCACGGCACTCCAAACTGGGTGGTAGAGTGCTACCCTGATTCAAAAAAAAAAAAAAAAAAAGTTTCCAACTTGTGTTTTGTATAAATGAAAATTATGAAATTTTTGAAAATTTATTTTCTTTTTTGTTAAAAAGAATTATCTATTTCTCTCCCTCTCTTCTCTATTTACCAAGCCCTTTACCGTATATTACAGTTGTCTCTCATTATACAGGGGATATTGGTTTCCAGCCTCTCCCATATCAAAAGGCAACCCTGTGGAACTTGCTTATGCGAAAAGTCAGCCCTCTGTATACATGAGTTTTGCATCCTGCAACTTCTGTATTTTCAATCCAAGTTTGGTTAAAAATAACCCTGCATGGAAGTAGACCCGCAGATTTCAAATTCATGTTATTCAAGGGCAAAGTATATTTCAACTGACCCTCATAATAACCTTCAGAGGTAAGCAGAGAAGGAATTAGTTTTTTGATTTACAGATGAGGAGACTGATTCTTAAAGAAGTCATTGTGCCCAAGGTGAATCAATGGCAGAGAAGGAACTAGAACTCAAGTCTTCTTGTCCTTTGCCCGGGGTTTTGTCTCCTGGACCTTATTGTTCTTGATTTTGGTATCCTACCATAATTCCCTTTTAGGGGTTCTCATTTGCCTATTTCTCACTGACTTTGAGTACTTTGTCCTTTCTGTTCATATGGGCAGTGTTGCCTTCCACCAGATGTTCAAGCAGCATATTGCTAACTTTATGTTATGTGATTCAGTGGAGGGAATAAAGGATTTGGTATTAGAAAACCTGCGTTTGTCCTGTAATCCTAGTACTTTGGGAGTGGAGGTGGGAGGATCACTTGAGCCTAGGAGTTTGGAAACAGCCTGGGTAACATAGTGAGACCTCATCTCTACAAAAAATAAAAATAGTTGGGTGTGGTAGTGTACACCTGTAGTCTCAGCTACTTGGAAAGGTGACACAGGAGGATCACTTGAGCCTAGGAGTTGGAGTTGCGGTGAACTGTGATTGTGCCACTGCATTTCAGCCTGGGCGACAGAGTTGAGACTCTGACTCAAAAAAGAGAAAACCTGTGTTTGAGTTTCATTTTCTGCAAAATGAAGATAACCGTGACTCCTCAAAACATTATGAAGTTCAAATGAAATAAATATATGTGGGGGTTCTTTGTAAACTGTAAAGTGCTCTATAAACATTATTGAACACTGCTGTCACTGATCTTAGAAGGGAATAACAGATTGTGTGCTGTTTGGGGAGGTCTTTCTATCTTGCACAAAACAACTAGAGGACAATACATGATAGTGTATATTGAAGTGCTGCATTGTGTAGTATGAACCATAAATGGTCTAGGAGATTAGAAAAGGGAGAAATCTGTGTGAGGGAAAGGAGGTTGAGAAGACCAGAGAGTGAGTAGAATTTGTATGCCATGTATTTTCTCTGTTACTTTTGTGCTTGCTTGAATCATGTTCTTTCTAGAGCAATAGTTTCCATACCAGTACGCACATTGGTGCCCGGCTGGTTACATAAAGTCACCTGAGGGAGCTTACACATTCCTGGATCCTGCCTGCAAAGGGAAAGGATGCCCTGGTTAAAAGTGTGGGTATCCATCTCAATAATTTGTGGTTTTAGATACAAATTATATGAATGAATGTAATAAAAAGCAACGTAATTGAGGTACAAATGATGGCTGTGTAGGTGGTCCTTGACTTTTGTGTATTTTTTAATTTCTTGTTTTTTAGAGACGGTATCTCTCTGTCACCCAGGCTGGAGTACAGTGGCACAATCACAGCTCACTGTAACTTCAAACTCCTGGATTCAAATGATCCTCTTGCCTTAGTCTTCTGAGTAGCTGGGTATGCACCAACATGCTAGGCTAGTTTTTATTTTTATTTTTTGAGATGAGGTCTCACTATGTTGCCCAAGCTCAAACTCCTGGCCTCAAGTAATCCTCCCACCTTGAGCCTCCCAAAGCACTGGGATTACAGGCATGAGCCACCATGCCCGGCTAACTTTTGCATGTCTTGAATGTGTATTCCTTCTTTACTGATACTTTTTGCTGTTGTCTGAATGTTGGTGTCCCCTATCCTAAGATTCACATGTTGGAACCCAATACCCGATATGATAGTATGAAGAGGTGGGATCTTCTGGGAAGTGATTTTAAGTAGTAACCTCATGAATGGTTTTAGTTCTCTTATTAAAGAGGTCACTGAAGCTTCCTTGCTCCTTCTGCCATGTGAGGACATGTAAAGGATACCATCCATGAAGCAGAGAAAAGGCCCTCACCAGACACTGAATCTGCTGGTGCCTTGATCTTGGACTTCCTAACCTCTAGAAATGTTTATAAATTGCCCAGTTTAAGGTATTTTGTTAGAGCAACCTGAACAGTCTAAGGATGGAAATTGGTAACAGAAGTCAATGCCAATTTGTATACCTTTTTTTGTATTTGTTTCTTGTGTGCTTTCTTGAATCCTACTCTTTCTAGAACAGTAATTTTCATACCAGTATGCACATTGGTGCCCAGCTAGTTACATACAGTCACCTGAGGAAGCTTATGTATTCCTGGATTGAGCCCACAGAGGGAAAGAATGCCATGGTTAAAAACGTGGGTATCCATCTCAATAATTTGTGGTTTTAGATATGAATTAGATGAATGAGTGTAATAAAAAGCAAGGTCATTAAGGCAGAAGTGGTGACTATGTAGGTGGTCCTTGACTTTTGTGTATCTTGAGTGTGTATGCATTATTCATTAACACTCAAACTGTCTTTTAATGTCAAATTTTGATTTTTGTACATCAGGTGACAAACATAGATTTCCATTACTGTTGGTGACACTGCCTGCCAGCCAATAATTTTGTTTCACTAGACTTGCCATAGGACAGTATTAATTTGCACAATTAACTGAATATTTTATTGCATTTTATCCTTATAAAATGAGTGAGAATAGAAAAAAAATACACTTAAAATAAGGTAAAAACAGTAGTGTGGAGACAAAGATGCAAGTCATTAGGTATGACAAATGCCTAAATGCAAAATATAGATTGTTCATTTCAGTTGGACACTCATTGGATTTGTCATAACTGTTTGGTTGCGAAAAACAAAGTAAAAGAAGATGCAAAGTTGTTATTGAAGACAGTGTCAAAAAGACATGGCTCTAGATACAGAAAATTCCTTATTATATGTAGGCATTTTGTTTTTTATGCATTCCATTTAATCTTTAATGCATATGTATTTAAAAATTGATGCATAATGTACATGTTTTTGGAATACAATGTGTTATTTCAATACATGTATACAATGTGTAATTATCACATAAGAGTAATTGGCATATCCATTATCCCAAACCTTTATCATTTTTTTGTGCAACATTTAAAATGCTGCTATTTTGTGCAACATTTAAAATGCTGCTATTTAAAGAAACACAGTAGGGTGTGTGCAGTGGCTCACACCTATAATCCTAGCACTTTGAGTAGCTGATGCAGAAGGATCTCTTGAGGCCAGGAGTTGGAGACCATTCTGGGCAACATAGCAAGACCCTATCTCTACAAAAAACTTTTAGAAATTACTTGGGTGTGGCGGCATGGGCTTGTAACTCCAGCTACTTGGGAGGCTCAGGCAGGAGGATCATTTGAGCCCAGAAGTTCGAGACTACAGTGAGCTAGAATCTCCTCACTACATTCCAGCCTGTGCAAGAGAAAGAGCCTGTCTCCAAGTAAACCCCAAAGCGGTAAATTTAGATTATCTTTTACAGTAATCATACCTTCTATGCCGTAGAACACTAGAACTCTTCCTCTCATCTAGCTATAATCCTGTATCCATTAACCAACCTCTTCCTACCCACCCTTCCCAGCCTCTAGTAATCACTTTTCTACTCACTACTTCTATGAACTCAACTTTTTTGCTTCCGCATATGAATGGGAACATGTGCATTCTGTTTCTTTTTTTTTTTTTAATTCTTTTTCATTCTGTTTCCAAACATGTTTTCCAGTGTGCATTGTGTAATAAAGTAAAGAGCTGCTTACAATAAATGGTCTTTGCTGGCTTGTTGTAGCCAAACTAACCAGCAGATGGCTCTCAGTCACCATAAATCTGGCAGAGTAGCCGATTCATCTCACTTGGAAATTCTTGGTTTTTTGTATATCGCCCCTTCTTGCTCTTCTACTTTTAAGGTACCATGACCAGCAAACACTTAAGGTAAAGAATTATTCCTTTTGGTTTCATTTGCTTGATTTTAGATTGTCTAGACAAGTCTCAGGAACAGCACTCTGGGGTTTCTGAAATTTGAGTTGGAGGTCAAAATAATGACTTCTCATGGCCTTTTCCTCACTGCATTTTTATTTTCTATGAACTGTTTTATTAAAGTTTTCATTTCAAGTTAAGACTTTTTATTGGAAAATTTGTCCAGTCTTGAATAGAAAAAAATAGGATTGGTTTAAAATTAGAACAGTAGGCCAGGCTCATGGCTCAGCCTATAATCCCAGCACTTTGGGAGGCTGAGGCAAATGGATTACCTGAGCCCATGGGTTTGAGACCAGCCTGGGCAAGTTGATGAGATCTCGTCTCTACAATAAAAATAAAAAAGTTAGCTGGGCGTGGTAGTGCATGCCTATAGTTGTGGCTACTTGGAAGGCTGAGGTGGAAGGATAGCCTAAGCCCAGCAGGTCGACGTTGGGGTGGCCATGAGTGTGCCACTGCACTCCAGCCTGGGCGACAGGGTGAGACTCTAACTCGGAAAAAAAAAAAAATTAGAACAGTATTTGATTGCAGTAGATTTAAAGGTGCTATAGTAAAATTTCTTTGGCTAATAAGTAAAGAAGATATTTTCTCTGAGTTCTTATTTGTCTTAGACTAATACTTGATGGAAATGATTTATTCAACTTAACAAAACAATATTTTGAGTATTTACTTTGCAGTAGACACAGTGTTCAGCTAGAGAGAGTATCAGCTCCATGAGGTCAGGCATTTATGTCTCTCTTGTTCACTTCCAAGTTGCTAGATTAATGCCTGATACATAGAAGATATTCAGTAAGTATTTGTCAGACGAATAAGTGGAAGGATGGAAGAGATACAAAAAAGAATAGGGCAGAATGTTGAGCCAAAGTAGATATGGCTGCAAGTATTCTTACATCCGTAGCGTGTGATCCTGAAATGACCAGTTTTACTTTGGGGTTACTGTTAGGAGCTATGTTGAAGCTTGAAAAGTAATGAAAAATTTCCCATTCCCTAAGTTGTGTCAGTTCCTTTTTGTCACCCAGATTTGGAAATCTTTCTCACCTATATCCAGATTATTCACCAACACTTATGGAATTTCCCTCTGAATCGCTGTGTTAGTTGTCCCTTTCTCTCTGTTCCCTAATGCCATTTCTCTTGTCCAGGCCCCCATTACCTCCCACCTAAATTACTGCACTGGCCTTTTGGCCTGCCTCTCTGACTGCAGCCTCTCTTCTGTGTAATCCAGTCTGCATATTGTTGCCAGACTTTGTCTCTAAGGAGTTTCTGTCAAAGAATCTATTTCTGATCGAAATTTGAGTCTCTCTGCCTCTATATTCACAGAAACTACAAAAAAATAAAAGCACAAATTTTGAAAAAAGGAATTACCCACTTATTATCCCATAGTAGCATTTTCACATCTATAGGCAAGTCTACTTACGAAGTTTTACAGACTCAATTCACTGACACCCTAGAAATATCTTCTCTAGTCCTCTCTGCAAAACCTCCCTGTGGTCTGTGAATACTCAAACATTGATATTTTTTCCAGACAAAACAAATATTTTATATAGTCTCTTTGTCATCTTTTTGAAATGCTAAGAAAGGCTAAAGAAAGCTACTTCTTGGAATTCACTGCTTTTTCAATTCTGTATTCAGTTGATAAGAACGCCCTCCCTATGAACTCTAACAAGTTTCAACTTCATTTGTCAGCAGAAAGACATGGATTGTCTGCGCCCCCCCCCACTGATATTATCATAATTTAAATAATGTACATCATTTTCTTTTGGGGATGAAAATGAAATCATTTTATGCCTTTAGAAGTGATCTTGAAACTTTTTGGTTAAATTCGATAAGACAGCTATCATATTTATTAATGTGGCATTTATTTGATAAGTTCACTTACTTGATAAGTTCCATCTTAAAAAAAGATAGAAGTCGTCATTGATTTATTTAAAACATTTCAAGTCTATTCTAAACTCAGAAGCATCATATTTAGCATTTCCTTTCTTTAACTTATCTGCAGAGGAGAAATACTCTTTATTTGTCATTCCAAAAGTGAGATTGAGCTACAAGGTGTTTTACTGACAGAATTCCCTTTCAAGTAATTCTTTCCATGTGCTTAAACAATATCAGTCTCTGCTGCTGGAGTCTTGAAGGTTGATTAAATTGATTAAGTTTTATGCAATTAAAAAAAATTTCCCAAGATAAAAATGTTAAATACTTCTCTCATTTTGTTTTTAAGTAAGGGAGCTTAAAAACCTCAGTGGTTTTCCTAGTTCTGTTTCATAAACATTTACCAAATGCTTATTTCTCTGACATATTCCGAGGCTGTTTTTTTGGTCCTGGGGATATAAACATAACTGTCATGTGGCCTCTTTCCTTGCAGAGCTCATAATTTAGGAAGGGAGACAGATGAGTAAATAACTAACTACAATCCTGCTTGATAAATGCCACGTTAGAGGTTGTGAACAAAGTGCCAAGGGAGTACCAGCGAGTGATTGATTCAAGGGAAGGGGGATGGGGATAGGGATCAGGAAAGACCAAGCAGCAGAAGTGACATTTGAGTTGAGCCTTAGGGGATGAATAGAATTTTGCCAGATGGACAAAGGGGATGGGGGTGGGGACACTCCAGACTCATACAAAAACATGAGAGTGTGAAAGTTTGTGCCTTTGTCTGAGTAGTAGTGAGCTGTCTGTAGGGCTGAAGGAGAAGTAGGGTATGGAAAGGGCGATGTTGAGAGATGATGTTGCAGAGATCACTGAGGCCATGTTGCAAAGCTTGTGCTTGATCTGTAGCTTCTAGGGAGGCGTGAGAGTTTTAAAATAGGGAAATGATATGCTGAGATCTCTGATTTAGAAAGATAATTCTGGCAGCAGAGTGTAAGATGATTCGAATGAGAGGGACTGGGAGCAAGGAGACCAATCGGAAGACTGTAGCCATGTTCTACAGGAGAGGTGATGAGGGTTTGGGCTAAGCCAGTCCCATTGGGGTGGAAATGGGGGTATGGACTTAAGAACCATCTCTGAGGGAGTCTTGTTCATTGATGAGATGTGGGAGAGGGAAGACAAAACAATGACTTGGATGACTTGGGAATACAGTAATGCTGCTAACCAAGATAGAGAGCAGAGGAAAATAAACAGCTTATGGGGTGAAAGTAATTAATTTGATTTTGGATATGTTGAGCTTGAGGAGGAACACTCAGTTGGAGATTTGTAGATGAGAAGCCACAAATACAGATAAAGAGCTTGTAGGAAGATATCATGAGTAGAGATAAATCTGTAAGTCTTTAGCCCTGTGATTTCCAATCAGGGTAAGGGGTGGGAGGACATGCCTTTTATATGTGAGGTTTCTTTTTAACTATTTATGTGCCATTCCTCTCCCTAGCCCTGGATTCTGATACTGCCTTGCTAGGGAGTGGAGCATGCTTCGCCCACCCCTAGTTGTGAATCTACCACCATAATGGCTCAATGAAATGTGCCCGATTTCATTTGTGCTAGGTATAGAAAGTCTTTAAGCATTACTGGCATCCATTCTTGTAGTCTGAAGCTACTGGAACAGATAGAGATGATATATATAGTGAGAAGAGCAGATCTCAATAGATTTCCCAAAGAACACCAACATTTAACGGGCAGATGGGGGAAGAGGGACAGTCAGTGGGAGAGAGTGGTGTGGAGGAAGCCAAGGGAGGAGAGGCTTCATGGATAAGGGAATAAGCTCAGCTGTGACAAATGGGGCCTGGAAGAGGGGTCCATTGAAAACTGGGAAGAGCCTGTAGCAGGGAGGAGGTTATGAATGAGAAGAGTTTTAGGAGAATGCTGGAGCAGAAGTTAGATTGCAGTGGATTGAAGAGTGAAAGGGGATCAGGAAGAGAAGCTGGTGAGTCTATCTTATTCTTTAATGAAGTTTGGCTGGGAATCAGAGAGAAAGTAGTTGCTTGAGGATTTATAGGGTGGGGAAGAACTAGGGGAAACCTAAAACTGTAAGATTCTGGAAGAGTATGATATTTGTGTATGATGTGAATTGTTTGTGAAATGCCTTTGAAGTCACAAAACAGCACCAGTGTGACGTCGTAATTTCCTGACACCTTCCATTATTGATTTCATTCATTCATTTATGGTTTTTGCTAAAAAAGTTAATTCATTCAGTGTTTTTCTTTCAGTGCCTGTTATGCCAGGCACTGAGGATAGAGTGATAAGTAAGACATAGTTCCCGTCCTTGTGGAGCTTATAGTCTAGCATGGGAGACAGAAAACAAACAAATGCATGTTAGCTGGTGGTTTGAATGCTGTAAAAAAATTTAGCAGGATAAGGAGGAGAGGGGCAAAGTAGTGACAGGGAGAGGTGCTATTCTAGATGGAGTAGTCAGGGAACCCTTTCTGAGGAGATGACATTTGAGCAGAGATTGAATGAGATGAAAGAAGAAAGCCACATAACCCTCTGGGGAAGAATGTCTTAGCCCTGGGTTGGGAATGGCTCTTATGCTCTAGAAATAACAAGGAGGGACAGGGTGGTTTATAGGTTGTAGTAAAGATGTGCATGTTATGCTAAGAGTGATTGGAAGACACTGGAAGGTTCTGAGCAAAGGAAGCTGACTTATTTTTGCAATGGTGACTCTGGCAGCAGTGTGGGGAGTACACTCTAGGGGGTAGGAGTAGAAATAGGAGGCAGGCATACCAGGGTGGTAGCAGAATAGAGGAGCAACAGTCTGATTCTATATATGTTTTAAGGAGTTTGCTAACGGCATAGATGATATAGGGTATGAAAACATCCAAGGTTTAGGATCAGAACCAGTAGGTCAGTGGTGGACTTAAACTGAAATTGAGAAGATTAGGGGAGAGAGTTTTGTGGGGAAATTGATCTTTTTTCTCTGTTCTTATTTATGTAATTTAGTACTTAATGAGAAAAATCTTAATTAAAGTTGTATGGATCTTAAAGATCATCTGATTGAACAATTTTTGGTAATAGGAAATTCATCTTCTGCAGGATTAAGAAGATGACTTCCTCTCCCCACCAAGGTGAGTCTTTCCCACTCATTCCCCAGTGCCACTATTAACGAGAGTATCATAGTCCTCAAGAACTGGGTCAGAAAGAAGGTTGAAGACCACTGACTTATTTAGTTTGCTTGTTTTATGGGTGAGAAAACCAGGGCTGAAGAAGCTACTGTAATTGCAAGGGATGCAAAGCTAGATGGTCACTTATTTATGTTTCATGTTGGTTAGTTTCTCCTTTCAGTTTGATTATAAACTCCTCGAAAGCAAGAGTTAGGTTTTAAATTATTTTGTATTTTTCTTGTACCTAGGAACAGTACCAAGTAATAACAGGCACTGCCTCAAATATTAAACTGAACATAAAAATCTAACAAAAAGAAAATTAAGTGTTCTGCATATAGGGATACCTATGATCTCATTATATTATCTGCTCTTATTAGTAAAGATATACTCATTGCTGAATTTCCTGGTAGGTTTGGACTATGAGCAAAGTGGAAAAACCAAAACTGGGAGATTGGAGGGATGGGAAGAAGGAGGGGAAGGGAGGAATGCAGGGGAGAGGGAAGGGGAAAAGAGGAAGGGAAAGTGTAAGGAGGGAGGGGAAAAGTAGAGAGAGCTAGCTCAGCCTTAGGAATCAGATTACCTTGGGAAATCTTTCTTGTGTGTTTGATGGGGATGTGTGTTTGATGTGAATATTAAATTGCACCCATGTTGTTCCTTTTATTCTTTGATAGATGTCTTAAAATATAATATATATGTATATTTATACACACATACACACATATATGGCTATAGTGCTGATTTGTCATTTTTGAGATTGTTGAAAGTATTCTTTTTTGTTGTTTTTCTTTTTAGTCAGGGGCTCTGTCGCCCAGGACTTCCTGGGCTCAGGCAGTCCTTCTGCCACAGCATCCCAAGGACCTGGGAGTACAGGCGTGTGCCACCATGCTCAGCTAATTAAAAAAAAAATTTTTTTTGTAGAGACAAGGTTTCATTATGTTCCCAGGCTGGTCTCCAACTCCTGGGCTCAAGCAATTTGCCCATCTTGGCCTCCAAAAGTGCTGGGATTACAGACATGAGCCACAGCGCCTGGCTTAGTGTTCTTTCTTTCTTTTTTTTTTTTTTTTTGAGTTGGAGTCTCACTCTGTCACCCAGGCTGGAGTGCAGTGGCACACTCATACTCACCCCAGCGTTGACCTGCTGGACTCAGGCGATCTTTTCGCCTCAGCCTTCCAAGTAGCTGGAACTATAGCCGCGTGCTACCACACCCGGCTAACTTTAATTTATTGTGGAGACGAGGTCTCGCCAAGTTGCCTGGGCTGGTCAAACCTTGGCTCAGGCAATCCACTCGCCTCGGCCTCCCAAAGTGCTGGGAATATAGGCTGAGACATCAAGCCTGGCCTGTATTCATTTCTTAAAGTATGTGCCAGGTGTCATAAAAACTACCAGTGCGACATTCAAAAATTAATTTTAGAGAAGCAAAGCCAACTCAGGTGCAATATACTTACTTGAATGGATGCTCATAACTGGTCATTGATGCACTTTCCAGGTAACTTTGTATACCCTTGACCCATGTACTTGTTTTTAGCGTTTGTTTTTGTAAGGAACCATGTATTAGAATTTCACATAATTCTTGTTTTGATGAAAAGCTGGGACTTGGAAGATGATATAAGAGTTAGGGGGTATGTTTTGGTTATAAACTTCCTTCTTTCTTTTCCATTGCGTTCTTTCCCTGTCTTCAAAGCTATGTGTATTTGAATGATTATTATAGGGAATAAATCCAAGATCTTGACATCTTGGGTACTTGGGATCAATCATATAAAGTAAGGCTTCAGAGAAACACACCTGCCTTTTTTATAAAGTGGAAGAAAATCATGTCTGATTAGCATGCTACTTAGTACACTTAAAAGAGACCATCTTCCACGCTTAAAATCTTAGTCTAAGAAATCAAACATTTTCTTCCAGTTTTGCCTGGGGTTGTTTCTTGATACGTATTATATTATTCCATAGGTTTTAAAGTACTAAACTAAAAATGAAATTAATATAGCTTTTTGTGATTTACTCATTTTATTTAAACAATTTTTAGTACCTCCTGTGTAAACAATGCAATCATTGGTATTATGATAATAATTAACATTTATTGAATGATTAGTATTGTCAAAGTAGCACATTTAGCACTTTATATACATTTTACATATTGTTTCCCCCCACCAGAATGGAAACAGCACCGATAACAAGAATCTGTGCTTTGTAAGGACAGAGATTTTGGCCTGTTTTTCATATTCTATTTATTCTTTATCACCATTGATGAGAACAATGCTTACCACATAATAAGTCTGTTTTTTGAATAAACGTTATTTAATCCTCCTGAGAACTCTTGGAGACAGATATTACTGTTTGTATATTTTTAGTAGGTGATTTACTGTTAGCTATTCATGCCATATTGTAGGACAGTGTGTATATAGTGAAGCACCCTTTCTGTTCCTGCCTTTTATCTAGTGGATGTGAGTCTTATCTATATAAAAGGTTAAATAATAGGGTAGCAGTTATTTCTAGACAATATGAGATGTGCGAACAGAGCTAGAAGAATTATAACTAACAGAGATATGAGTGAACATATAAATCACCTGAAGCTCTGCCTGCCCATGGCAAATGCTTGACCCATGTTACTACTATTGTTATTGCTACTGTTATTGTTGTCATCATTTTAATTTTTTAGTTTATGTATAATAATTATGAATATGTGGTACAGAGTGATGTTTCGAAGCATGTAATGTATAGTGATAAGATCAGAGTAATTAGCATATTCATGTCAAACATCATTTATTTTTGTTAGGGTATTAGCTATTCTTATTTGTTAGCTAGGAGGGTATTCCTAGCTGTTTGTGCATTATTGTCATCCTGCAATGGTATAGAACACTAGAATTTTTTTTTTTTTAACTTTCAATTTTTTTATTTTAAAGATGTGGGGTACAATTCAGGGTTAGGTATACAAATGTTCATTATGCTGGTACCCTTGTTGATGAGGTGTGCCCCCCCAAGTAGATTACCACTACTGCCAACCCCACATCCCCCAGCCCCGCAGTTTCCTGCTACTGCCAATCTTTTTCTTATATTATTATGATAATTAGAACACTAGAATTTATTCCTCCTGTTTAGCATAATTCCCTACCCTTCCTAGCCTCTCGTTTCTTCTGTTCTACTTTTTACTTCTATGGAATCAGCTTTTGCTAGTTTCTACATATGAGTGCAATGTTTACTTTTCTGTTCCTGGCTTATGTATATATATATTGTCCTCCAGTTCCATTCGTGTTGCTGTGAATTACAGAATTTCATTCTTTCTGTGGCTGAATTGTATTCCATTGTGTATATATACCATACTTTATCTATTCATCTGTTTGACACCTAGGTTGATTTCATATTTTGGGCTATTGTGAATAGTGCTGCCATAAACATGGGGGTGCAGATGATTTCCTTTCCTTTGGATAAATGCCTAGTCATGGGATTGCTGGATCATATAGTAGTTCGATTTATAGTTTTTTAAGGAATAGAACCTTCATATTATTCTCCATAGTGACTGTACTTGTTTCCCAGTTATAGGAGTTCCCTTCCCTTTTCTCCACATCCTCTCCAGTATTTGTTATTTTGTCTTTTTTTTTTTTTTTTTTTTGAGTTGGAGTCTCACTCTGTCGCCCAGACTGGAGTGCAGTGGCATGCTCCCGGCCACCGCAGCCTCCACCTGCTGGGCTCCGGCGATCCTTTCCCCTCAGCCTTCCAAGTAGCTGGAACTACAGGCGCGTGCTAGCTACCACGCCCAGCTAATTTTTGATTTATTGTAGAGGTGAGGTCTCGCCAAGTTGCCCAGGCGGGTCCCGAACCCGTGGGCTCAGGCAATCCACTCACCTCAGCCTCCCAAAGCGCGGGATTACAGGCTGAGCCACCGAGCCCGGCTTATTTTGTCTTTTTGATAATAGTTACCCTAATTGGAATGAGATGATACTTCATTGTGGTTTTGACTTACTTTTTTTTTGCTTTTTTTTTTTATGATTAGTGATGTTGACATTTAAAATATACTTGTGGGCCATTTGTATGTTTTCTTTTGAGAAATGTCTATTTGCCTATTTTTCATTCATTTATATGTCTATATGTATATCTTTTTTTAATTTTAATTTTTTTGTTTTTGAGACAGGGTTTCACTATGTAGTCCAGGTTGACTCAAGTGATCCTCCTGCCTCCTGGATCAAGTGTCCTGGGCTCAAGTAATCCTCTTGCATCAGCCTTCTGGGACTTAGGTGTATACCACCACGCCTGGCTCATTTACCCACTTCTCAATGAGATTACTTGTTTTTGTGCTGTTGAGATATTTGAGTTCTTTATATATTCTTGATATTGATTCTTTGTTAGATGAACAGTTTGCAGATATTTTCTCCCATTCTGTATGCTGTCTTTTCACTCTGTTGATTCTTTTTCTATACAGAAGTTCTTTAGTTTGATATAATCCCATTTGTTTATTTTTGCTTTTGTTGCCTCTGCTTTTTTTTTTTATTATAAAGATGTGGGGTTCAATTCAGTGTTAGGTATACAAACGATGATTATGCAGGTACCCTTGTTGATGAGGTATGCCCCTCCCTCCCCTAGCAGTTTCACCCAAAGTGTTTCCTTTATGTTTTTGTCTAACAGTTTTTTAGTTTCAGGTTTTACATTTAGGTCTTTGATTCATTTTGTGTTGATTTTTATATAAGGTGAGAGGTAGCAGTCTAGTTTCTTTCTTCTGCATATCAATATTCAGTTTCCTAGCACTGTTTATTGGAGAGACTGTCTTGTTTCCGATAAGTATTCCGGACACCTTTGTCAAAAATCTGTTGGCTCTAATGTATTAACGTTCAGGTTCTTACTCTGTACCATTGGTCTTTGTGTTTGTTTTTATGCTAGCACTATGCTGTTTTGTAGTATATTTTGAGGTCTGGTACTGTGATGTCTCCAGCTTTGTTCTTTTTGCTCAGGATGGCTTTGGCTATTCAAGGCCTTTTATAGTTTCATGCACATTTTAAGATTTTATTTTATTTCTGTGATGGATGTCATTGGTATTTTGGTAGAGATTTCATTGAATCTATAGATTTCTTTGGGTAGGTAGTATGCTTATTTTATCATATGGTCAATTTTTTTTCTTTTCTCCTTTTTTTCTTCCCATGACAGATGGGTAATGTGTTGACATCGTAACAAGATTTAAGGGTGGCATATCTCACACATGCCCATGAACACCCAATCATCATGCTTAGGAACTACAAAAGTATCCAATGTGGCCATTTTAAATAGAAGTTTTAACAGTCTTCCAATCCATGAGCATGGGATGTCTTTCCATTTGTTTGTATCCTATTCCATTTTTTTTTTTAAATCAGTGCTTTATAATATCCTTTTTAGAGGTCTTTTATCTCTTGGTTAAATTTATTCCTAGATATTTTACTTTTTTGGTAGCTATTATAAGTGGGAATGCCTTCTTGATTTCTTTTTTCAATAGTTATTGTTCATGTATGGAAATGCTACTGATTTTTTTTTTTTTTTTTTTTTTTTTTGAATTGGGGGTCTCACCCTATCACCTGGGCTGGAGGGCAGTGGCATGATCATGGCTGACTGCTGCCTTGACCTCCTGGACTTAGGTGATCATTCTACCTCAGCCTCTTGAGTAGCTGGGACTA
Organism: Tarsius wallacei; assembly: GCA_963574415.1. NCBI lineage: Eukaryota > Metazoa > Chordata > Mammalia > Primates > Tarsiidae > Tarsius > Tarsius wallacei. Next base: position 10,442 of record CAUYQG010104171.1, on the reverse strand, counting down.
CAGGTATGCACCACTATGCCCAGATAATTCTTTTTTTAAAGGTGAGGTCTCACTTTGTTGCCTAGACTGGTCTTGAACTCCTGAGCTCAAGCAATCCTGCTTTGGCCTTCCAAAGTGCTGATATTATAGGTGTGAGCCACTGTGCCTAGCCATTAATGATTTTTGTATGTTGATTTTGTATGCTGCAACTTGACTGAACTTGTTTATCAGTTCTAAGAGTTTTTTGGTAGAGTCTTTAGATTTTTCCATATATAAGATCATGTCTGTAAACAGAGACAATTTGGCTTCTTCCTTTCTGTTTGGATGCTGTTTTTTTCTTTCTTTTGCCTGATTACTCTGGCTAGAACATCGAGTGCAATGTTGAATGAGAGTGGGCATTCTTGTTTTAGTTCTTAGAGGAAAAGCTTTTCAGTCTGATTCTAGTTTGTCATATATGGCCTATATTGTATTGCGGTATAGTCCTTCTTTACCTAATTTATTGAGAGTTTTTATTGAGATATTGACTTTTATCAAATACTTTTTTTGGAGGAGCATCTATTGTGATGATTATATGGCTTTTGTCCTTAGTTGTTGTTGTGATTTGTTGCATTTGTTGATTTGTATATGTTGTACCATCCTTGCATTCCTGTGATAAATCTCACTTGATCATGGTATATTATCTTTCTGCTGTATTATTGAATTTGGTTTGCTAGTATTTTGTTGAGTTTTATGTTTATGTTTGTCAGGGATATTGACTTGTAGTTTTCTTTTTGTTGTTGTCTTGTCTGCTTTTGGTATCGGGGTTATTCTGGTCTAATAGAATGAGCAAGGAGGAATTCCCTCTGCTTCATTTTTTTGGAATACTTTAAGAAGAATTGGTATTAATTATTTAAAGGTTTGGTAGAATTCAGTGTCAAAGCCATTTGGACCTGGACTTTGTTGGGAGATTTTTTATTACTGATTTAATTTCATTACTTCTTACATGTCTATTTAGATTTTTTTATTTCTTCTTGTTCTGTCTTGTTAGGTTATATGTGTCTAGGAGTTTGTCCGTTTCCTCTAGGTTTTGGAATTTACTGACATTTAGCTGTTCATAGCAGCCTCTAATGATCTTCAGTATTTTTATGGTATCTGTTTTGATATCTCCTTTTTTCATTTCCAATTATATTTGAGTTTCCTCTTTTTAAAATAGTCTAGCTAATGGTTTGTTAATTTTGTTTGTTGTTTCAAAAAAACAACTTTTTATTTTACTGATCTTTTGTGTGTTTTTGGTCTCAATTTCACTTGCCCTCTGAGCTTTATTATTTATTTCCTTCTAACTTTGGATTTGATTTGTTCTTGCTAGTTCCTTGGGATGAATAAATGAATAAATGTAGATTTTTTTTATTTTTACTGACTTTAGTTCAGTTTGCTATTTTACTTTTGATGCCAATAATTTTTCCTATCAATTTATTACATTTTGTTTGAGCATATGTTAAAATTAATAATTTTTTGTTTCATAATAACCCTTCTGATAATGTTAAACATTATTTACGTTACATTGTAAGTTGGAGAGGTCAGCGCAAGATTTCTTGACTCTGGTCTTAGCTCTTTTTTTTTCTCTATCTAAGTTGGAGTCTCACTCTATCGCCCAGGCTGGAGTACAGTGGTGTGCTCATGGTCACCCCAGTGTTGACCAGCTGGGCTCAGAAGATTCTTCTGCCTCAGCCTTCCAAGTAGCTGGAACTACAGGTGCACACTACCATGCCTGGCTAATTTTTTATTTACTTATTTATTGTAAAGAGATGAGGTCTTGCCAACTTCCCTAGGCTATTCTCAAACCCATGAGCTCAAGCAATCCCCTCACTTCGGCCTCCCAAAATGCTGGGATTACAAACTTGAACTACTGTGCCTGGCCTCAAGAGAGTCTTAAATCTGGAAGTAAAAGGACCATAACCACCAGCATGAAAACATGTGAAAGTATAAAACTCATTGTTAGAAGAGCTGAGACCAGCCAGGTGTGGTGGCTAAAGTCTGTAATCCCAACATTTTGGGAGACTGAGGTGAGTATATGGTCTGAGCCCATGGGTTCAAGACCAGCCTGGGCAATTTGGTGAAATTCCATCTCTACAATAAATAAAAAAATTAGCTAAGTGTGGTAGTGCACACCTGTAGTTACAGCTACTTGGAAGGCTGAGACTTCCTTGCACATTTTTTGTAAGGCTGGTTCAGTGGTGATGAATTCCCTTAGTTTTTACTTGTATATAAAGAGGTTTTATTTCTGAAGGATTAGTTTGCTGGGTATAATATTCTTGGCTGACAGTTTCTTTCATTCTTTCAATACTTTGACTATGTTATCCCATTCTCTCTTGGCCTGTAAGCTTTCTGCTGAGAAATCCACTGTTAATCTGGGAATTCCCTTATAAGGAACTTGATGCTTTTCTTTTGCTGTTTTTAGAATTATTTCTTTATCTTTGACTTTTGACAGTTTGACTCTAATGTGCCTTGGAGAGGACTTATTTGGTTAAATCTTAGGTTCTTTTAGCTTCTTGGATCTGAACGTCCATCTCACTCCCAAGACTTGGGACATTTTTGGCTATTATTTCATTCAATATCTTTTCTTTTCTTTTTTTGAGTCAAGTCTTACTGTGTCACCCATGCTGTAGTACAGTGGCATGATCATGGCTCACTGCAGCCTCAAGCTCCTGGGCTCAAGTGATCTTCCTACTTCAGTCTTCTTGGTAATTTGGACTACAGGCACACACCACCACACCCAGATAATTTTTTTATTTTTATTTGTTTAGAGACAAGGTCTTGCTGTTTATTTATTTATTTTATTTTTTTAGAGACAATATTTTTTTAGAGACAGGGTCTAGGCTAGTCATGAACTCCTGGGCTCAAGTAATCCTCAGTCCTCCCACCTTAGCCTTCTAAAGTGCTGGAATTATAAGCATGAGCCACCATGCCTGACTGTATTTTTTATCCCTTTGCCCTTTTCTTCTCCTTCTGGAATGCCCATAATGTAAATATTTATTTGTTTAATGGTATCCCATAAATTCTGTAGTCTTTCTTCATTCTTTTTTATTCTTTCTGTTTTTTTTCCTTGTCTGCCTGTGTTATTTCAAAAGAACCTGTCTTCAAATTTAGAAATTCTTTTTTACTTGGTCCACTGTTGGTAAAGCTCTCAATTGTATTATTTATTTCACTCATTGAATTTGTCAACTCTAGGATATCTTGTTTGGTTCTTTTTTATGATAGCTTTCTCATTCAAATCGTGAATTGTTTTTCTGATTTTGTTAAATTGTCTATCTGTATTCTCTTGTATCTCACTCATTTTCCTTTAAATTACTACTCTGAGTTCTTTTTTTCTGGCAGTTTGTGTATTTCTTTATGATTGAAGTCTATTACAGAAGAATTATTGTGTTCCTTTGGAAGTGTTATTTTTCCTTGCTTTTGCATGTTTGATGTTTCCCTGCATTGATGTCTACATATCTGGTGGAACAGTTGACTCTTCTAATTTTATGGAGTAGATTTTGTACAGAAAGGCTTATTTGTATTAATGGATCTTGGGGCATTGATTCACTGGGATATGTTGACTTTGGTTCTAGGTGGAAACAGTAGTGCTGCTCTGTAGTTTCCTTAGCTAATGGTGTAATCTATGCTAGTGACATTTGTGAGTGTCTCAGTGGCCTCAACTAAGAGAGTTTGTGGTGGTGGTGTCACAGTTTTGCTGGAGGTTGTCTCACTGGACTATTTCTCAGGTCGGGGCTGCATGGGTACCCATGTTGGATCATCCAACTTGGGGTCTCACTTGCTGGAGTTCAGGATGTTACTCTTGCTGGGTCATGGGTGCTTGGTTGCTTGGCCACCCTGGCCTGCTGTGAGTGGCCTATGAGGCTGTTTCTCAGGCTCAGGATGTGGGCACACTGCTACTTGGCTGTCCTGGGGGCCATATCTGCTGGGGCAGTCAACAGGGCTGTTTCTCAGGCATAGAGAGGCACGTACAAGACTGCTTAACAGTCTGAGGGCATGTCTGCTGGAAGACCCGATGAGCTGCTTCTCAGGCCTGGGACATAAGTGTAAAGATTGTTCAACTGGCCTGGGTGAATTTCTGTTGGGGGTGGCCCACAGGGCTATTTCTCAGGCCCTGATTGCAAGCGAAGGGCATGTTCATGGTGAGTGTACCACAAGACTCTTTCTTAGGTCCTGGTTATGGGTATATAGCTTCTCTGCCAGCCAGAAGGCATATCAGCTACTAGGGGACCTCTCCCACTTGAGAGATGGCATTCACTAGTTTGGATGGCTCAAGGGTGGGTTTTCCCTGGATGGGACTGCCAGACTGTTTCTCTAGCTGGAAGTGTGGGCCTCAGGAGTTAGATTTCCTGCTGGGCTGGACCAGAGTCACAGCCTTCCTGGGCCTATGCTTTGTGCATCTGGGGTTGTAAAGTTTGGCCACCCATGTGGGCTTGGTGGAATGAAGATAGAGCCCCAGTGCTGGAGAGGTGCAGTGGCTACTAGCCCTCTAGAGGAGCGCACATTCTAGAGGTGACTCTGGTCTCCAGCTGACACCTGCTGCAGCAGCTTGCTTCACAGGGGGTGTGTGGGGGGTGGAGGCTGCCTACCTTGTGCTCCTATCTGGGACAGTGCAACTGCATGAATTTCCAGCAGCTCTCCAAACTGGGCTCAGGACTTAAGGACTATAGGAAGGATTCTCCTATAGAAAGGACTATAGGTCCTTATAGGTGCTTGCAGTGTCAATGGGGGCTGCTTACCTTTTCCTTGCAAGGGAAAGTCCCTCCTGCCTCTGGGCTGATCCCATCTGGGTGGGAAATATGGGCCAGCAGAGGCTGGTACCTCCATACTGTCCTCCTGGACTTCCAGCCACCACAGGTGCCTCTCTACTTCCCCACTTCTCTTCAGTACTCTCCCTTCCACTCTGTTTATTCAAATCTTAGCTGTTTGTTCATTAGTAGTCCTTTCTTACGTGGGAAGGTGGGATGAGCACCACGTGTCTTTAGTCAGCCATCTTGCTGACATCCCAGCAACCTTTTATCCCACCATTTTTCATGAATCCAGTGAGAACTCTAAAGTGAATATTCATCTCTGTGTTGAAGTGGACAGAGATGGTGTTTTGGACAAGATGATCTTCACAGTTTGGATTGAATTTGGACAGATGGAGATAAGAGCTGAGGTACACAAGATCAGGAGAATCCTATAAATACGGGGTCTGAGGCAGAAATCACGTGTTTCCTGTTCCTTGGACAGCAAGATCAATTGGTCTATTGCAGGAGGGGTTTGTGGATTATTAAAGGGAACAAAAGTTAAAGTTGATAATTATTATGTTGTGAATGCTGCATTATATTCATAAAATTGACTTTGGAACCCTGCATGTATTTCTGTCTGTGAGCCACCAAGTACCCTTTAATGTGAAGTTACATGTTCATTTGTTTACCCTACTGTAGTTGCAACATTGTATCTGTTCAAGAAATAATATTTGAACCTTTGGTATCACATAGCCCATGCAGCAAACTGTGTCCTAGTAGAAAGGCCACTTCCATTCTGCCTTGTGTTTTTGAAATTAAGAACCTCATTTTCCAACCTCCTGCAGGATTATTGACTCAAATATATCTTGGAGGATTAATATGAATATCAGGTTCTCCCATCATCTCATTAACAGGCTGTAGTTCTCTGAGGACCAAACTTGTACCTTATTCATCTTCGTATCTCTTCCAGCACTAAATACAGTTCTTGGCATAAACTAAGGATGCAATAAATCGTGGTCACATCGAATTTTCAAAGCACACAAGGCTGGCCATCTCTGCACTTATGGGAGTAATTTGTAGCCAAGCTGTATTTGTCGAGATATGTAACGCATTTAATATTGTTCATAGGTCCAGCCTGATGAGTGGAGAGGCTAAGCGAGGAGCACCCAACCCTTGGCTCTTTGAAGAGCCAGAGGAGACCAGAGGCTTGGGTTTTGATGAAATCCGGCAACAGCAGCAGAAAATTATCCAAGGTACTGAATACCCCAAGAAGTATGGACTCAGAAACCTTCCAGATTTTTACTGTAGTGTTCCTTATTTCCATTGAAAATTGGAGTAATAACTGTTGATCTTTTAAAGCTCTTGGCATTTTGTGCCCCAGGATATTTGAGGAATAGACCATTGCTGCCTGCCATCTCGGTCGCTCATAGAAATAGTGATTTTCCACTGGGCAAGAGCAGAGACAGCAGGTCTAAGTCCATGTGAATTTGATGCATGTGCCCTTTGCTTTGTTCCACAACTGGAAATTAGTCTCTGCACACCAGACTTCATCTTTTTTTTTCCTATAAAATAAGTCAGTTTGGCTTTTACCTTCAAATCCATCTTGTCTTGCTAATTTTTTTTTTTTAACTTCAGCTTTTCAAATTTTGGAAGCAATGCATGATTTTTACACAAAGTTCAAACAACATAGAGATATATAAGATAAGAACCCTACATATTCTTCAGTCTCAGACTGTAAATGGATTAATATGTATTTTCTTTTGGTATATGTGTATATACATATATTCAGTATAAAAATGCTCATTTTATGTAAATGGGCTCATAGAACATATAGTTATCTTTCTAGAGATATATCATTTCATACCCTTTTTTCTTAGTGTTTATCATGGATATTTTTTGTGAATTATGTATAGATGTATTGTTCTAATTATGCTTTTTAAAACAGCTTTATTGAGATATAATTGACATTATTATAAATAGCACATATTTCTAGCATTTGATTCAGTAAGCTGACATATGTATGCACCTGTAAAACTATCACTACAATGAAATCAATGAGCATAATCGTTACTTCCAAAATTTTCTTCATGCCTCTTTGCTTTTTCTGTTGTTCCTCCCCTGATTCCTAGACAACTGCTGATCTACTTTCTGTCGTTATAAATTAGTCTTCATAATTTTCTATAAAAAGAACCATATAGTATATATTCTTTTTTGAGAAGAGTCTAGACTTTTTCTCTAAGCATAATTATTTTAAGATTCATCTGTGTTGTTGTATGTATCAGTATTTTGCTCTCTCATATTGTGAAATAGTTTTCCATTGTATGAATTTACCACAATCTGTGTGTCCATTCACCTGTTGATGAATATTTGGATTTTTTGGCTATTAAAAATAAAGCTGCTATGAGCATTCATATATTATTCTTTGTATGGATATAATTCTGATTTTTTCTTAGGTAAATACCTACAAGTAGAGTGACTGAGTCATTTAGTAGGTGTATGTTTAACTTTTTGAAAAATTTTAATTGGCAAATAAAAATTATATTTGTCATGTGCAGCATGCTTTTTTGAAATATATATATTTACATTTTGGAATGGGTAAATTAACATATTTATTACTTCACATACATATTTGTGGTGAGAACATTTAAAATCTACTCTTTTAGCAATTTTCAAGTACTTTAGTCACCATGTTACACAATAGGTCTAATGAACTTATTCTTTCTTTTTTTTTTTTTTTTGAATTGTAGTCTCAGTCTGTCGCCCAGACTAGAGTGCAGTGGCATGCTCCCAGCCATTGCAGCCTCGACCTCCTGGGCTCTGGTGATCCTTCCGCCTTAGCCTTCCAAGTAGCGGGAACTATAGGCGCGCACTACCACGCCTGGCTAATTTTTGATTTATTGTAGAGACGAGGTCTCGCCAAGTTGCCCAGGCGGGTCTCAAACCCGCGGGTTCAGGCAATCCACTCACCTCAGCCTCCCAAAGTGTGGGATTACAGGCCGAACTCGGTCTAACTGAAATTTTGTATCCTTTGACCCTTGTCTCTTCAATTCCTCTCCCACCACCTAACCTCCACTTTTATATGTAAGTGAGATCATGTGCTATTTGTCTTTCTGTGCCTGGCTTATTTAACTTACCATACTCCAAGTTCATCCATGTTGTTGCAAATAATATGATTTCCTTCTATTTAAAGGCTGAATAGTATTCCATTATGTGTATATACAGCACATTTTCTTTATCCATTCATCTGTTGATGGATACTTAGGTTGATTTTATAGCTCAGCCTTTAGAGATAAAGCTGCAGTAAACATGGGAGTGTAGATGTTTCTTCAAGATACTGTTTTAATTTCCTTTGGATACATATCCAGTAGTAAGTTGTAGGATTGCTAGATCATATGGTAGTTCTTAATTTTTTGAGAAACCTCTATACTGTTTTCCATAATGGCTGCATTAATTTGCATTCCCCCCAACAATGTACAAAGTTTCCCTTTTCTCCATCTTCTTGCCAATACTTGTTATCTTTTTTCTTATTGATAAACAGCCATTCTAGCAGGTACGAGGTGATATTTCACTGTTGTTTTAATCTGCACTTCCCTGATGATTAGTGATGTTGACTATGTTTTCATATGCTTGCTGGTCTTTTGTCTTCTTTTGAGAAATATCTGTTCAGGTTCTCTGATCAATTTTTAGTAGGATTATTTGGTTTCTTGCCACTGACTTGTTGGAAGCATATGTTTAGCTCTTTTTTTTTTTTTTTGATTTGGAGACTCACATTCTGTCACCCAGGCTGGAGTGCAGTGGCATACTCATGGCCACCCCAGTGTCGATCTCCTGGGCTCTGGTGATCCTTCCACTTCAGCCTTCCAAGTAGCCAGAACCATAGGCGCATGCTACCATGCCTGGCTAATTTTTGATGTATTGTAGAGATGAGGTCTCGCCGTGTTGCCCAGGCTGGTCTCGAATGTGCAGGCTCAAGCAGTGCACTTGCCTTGGCCTCCCAAAGTGCTGGGATTATAGGCTGAGCTACCGAGCCTGGCCTGTTTAACTTTTAAAAGAAACTACCAGAGTAGTTTCATTAGTGATTGTATTATTTTACATCCCTACCAGAAGCATATAGGTGATCAAGCTCTTTCACATTCTCACCAACACTTCGGATAGTCAGTTTTTTTTCATTTTAGCCTTTCTAATAGATGTATATTTCATTGTAGTTTTATGAGTATATATTTATCTAATAACTTATGAGTCTTTGCATGTACTTATTTGCCATCTTCATATTTTCTTTGGTGAAGTGTTTATTCATATTGTTCACTCATTTTTAATCAGATTTTTTATTAAGTTGTAAGAATTTTTTTATATATCCTTTTATATTTCACTTGTCAGACATTATGTTTTACAAATATTTTCTCTGAATGTCTTCATTCTCTTTCAAAGAGTTCTTAATTTTGATAAAGTCCAATTAATCAGTTTTTTCTTTTATAGCTTGTGGTTTGGTTATATTTAAGAAATTATTGACTAAACTAAAGCCATAAGATTTGCTGCTTTAGCCAGGCACAGTGGCTCATGCCTGTAATTCCAGCACTTTGGGCGACCGAGGCAAGAGAATTGTGTGAGCCCATGTGTTCGAGACCAGCCTGGGCAATTTGGCGAGACCTCATCTCTACAATAAATCCAAAAAATTAGCTGGGCATGGTGGCATGTTCCTGTAGTTCTAGCTACTTGAAAAGCTGAGGTGGAAGGATGGCGTGAGCTCAGCAGGTTGAGGCTATGGTAGCTGTAAATGTGCCACTGCACTCCAGCTTGGGTGACAGAATAAGACTCCATCTCAAAAAACTTAAATAAATAAAAATAAAATGCATTTAAAATAATATTTTCTGCTTTGTTTTTTTCTAGATAATATAGTTTAAGATTTTACATTAGGTATATGTTCTACTTTGAGTTAATTTTTTATATAGTGAAGTATGGATAGAAATTTGAGGGGGTTTTTTTGCATATGAATCTCTATTTAGTCTAGCACCATTCTTTTTTTTTGAGTTGGAATCTCGCTCTGTCGCCCAGGCTCTAGTGCAGTGGCACACTCTCAGCCATCCCAGCATCGACCTGCTGGGCTCAGGCAATCTTTCCGCCTCAGCCTTCCAAGTAGCTGGAACTACAGGCACATACTACCATGCCTGGCTAATTTTTTTATTTATTGTAGAGACGAGGTCTCGCCAAGTTGCCCAGGCTGGTCTTGAACCGTGACCTCAGGCAATCCACTCACCTCTGCCTCCCAAAGTGTTGGGATTACAGGCTGAGCCATCAAGCCCAGCTAGCACCATTCTTAAAAAGATTTTTCTTTCCCTACAGAATTTCTCTATCTCTGTGAAAAATTAATTGACCATATATAGGTGGGCCTATTTTTGGACCCTGCTTGTTTCCATTGGTTTATTTGTTTATCTTCACACCAGTGCCATACTGTGTTGATTTGTGTACTTTTATGACAGGTCTTTAAGTCAGATAGTATAAGTCATCAGTTTTGTTCTTTTTAATAATTTTATTGGATATTCTAGGTCCTTTCATTTCCATATGATTTTTTTAAGAATCTGCTTTCAGCCGGGCTCGGTGGCTCAGCCTGTAATCCCGCGCCTTGGGAGGCTGAGGTGAGTGGATTGCCTGAGCCCGCGGGTTCGAGACCCGCCTGGGCAAGCGAGACCTCATCTCTACAATAAATCAAAAAATCAGCCGGGC
>CAUYQG010104169.1:0-26628 GCA_963574415.1 Tarsius wallacei | reverse complement strand
CGGGCTCAGGCAATCCGCTCACCTCAGCCTCCCAAAGGCGCGGGATTACAGGCTGAGCCACCGAGCCCGGCTTGGAGGTCTTCTTAAAAGGCAGTTTCAGTAGGTCTGAGGTGGGGCTTGTGATGTTGCATTTCTTTTTTTTTTTGAGTTGGAGTCTCACTCCGTCGCCCAGACTGGAGGGCAGTGGCCGCTCCCGGCCATCGCAGCCTCGACCTGCTGGGCCCCAGCGATCCTTCCGCCTCAGCCTTCCGAGTAGCCGGAACTACAGGCGCGCGCTACCACGCCCGGCTGATTTTTGATTTATTGTAGAGATGAGGTCTCGCCAAGTTGCCCAAGCGGGTCTCGAACCTGCGGGCTCAGGCAATCCACTCACCTCAGCCTCCCAAAGGCACGGGATTACAGGCTGAGCCACCGAGCCCGGCTAAAGCTAGAATTTTTAAAGAACCGATGTAACGTCAAACCCAAGGGTAACCACGTCTGTGAATCCATGTGGGAGGTAACAAAGCCATGAGCTGAGGTGGACAAACACTGGATGACAGTTACACCCTTGGTGACAAGAGAGACGTGTGTTCAACTTGAGCTGGGACTAGCAGGCCAGCTTCTCACCAACACCTCTGCTTTATCAGGACTGAACCTTCGCCAGCCCACTCAGCCAGCCTAAACATTTTCAGGACAGCATTTATTAAATATTTTCTCATAAGGCTAAGCTAAGCACATTCCTCCCCAAGGATGTAATGGGTTTTATTCGGTTAGATATAGCTGGCTAAACTTATCACTTTCAGCAAGGTGCAACGAACACTTCTGGTTAATCATCAGGTGAGAAAAGGGTCAAGCAAAGAATTCATTTAAATACATATTTTATAATTTATATTTCCAAGGATCCCAAAATAAAACCTTAGTAAAACATGCTTAATAAGCGTATGAAGGGAGTTAAAAGTGCTCATGATCAAAGGGGAAGAGAAAAGGAAAACGATGAACTGTGTATGAAATGGAAAAGAAAATAAGGCAAAAAAAACCAAGGGGCCTAAAAATACTAAACAGAAAATTTTCTTTCTGTGAATGCAAAAGAAATACATGCAAAAATAAGATAGCATTTAGTCAGGCATTTTTTTATTTTAAAAGTTTGAAAAGATCACTGATAGAAGACTAAGCTATCCATATATAGTATGGGGTAACAATTTTGAGATAAAAATTAACACAACCCTTAACAAGTGTGTGAGGAATTAGAGTTTAAAAAAAAAATAAAGCAATATGCCTTCACTGCCTCAGACAAAGGCGATTAATTCCAGTGGGCCAATAAATCCTCCTATCTCACAATATATTAGGATCACTTGTGAAATGAACAAGAGGCTATTCACTTCTCTGCTCAAGAAATGCATGGACTCATCTGGTTATGATTTTAAGAACTACAATTTTAGATGGGTCCATTTAGGTAGATGTTGGGCCCTGTGAATCAATTCTCAAAAACGCTAAGGGTAGCAAATAGTTCTATGCTATAGTTATTTGCACCAAACCAATGCTCTTAAAAAACAAAAAACTGCAACACACAGGAGGCCCTATAAACAGATCAGAACCAAAATATAAAATATATGTTAATTATAGAAAGAAGCCTGACCGTGTTCCCAAAAAGATTCTCAGAAACAAGCCGAAGAATGAGTGGTATTTGAAAGTCAGCAGAGAAAAGTGATCTGATGGCAATATAAACTAGAGCTAACTGGTAAAGAAAAGGGGTGAAGTAAAAGATTAAGCTTCACCCAGAGAGGGAACGATCCTATCAGTCACTTTAATCAACACCTTAGACCCTGGATAGAAATACATTGGCAACAAGCTATAGATAGAACGCCACTGAAACTTCCCAGCTGAAAGTGGGAATGGGGAGGACAATATTGGCTTTCTATCATGAAAATACCTGCGATGCTGTTAATGAAAGAGAACCAGTGACTTGGACTGGAGGATGGCCCAGAGGGGAAAGCAATCACGGATCACCGCGGGGGTGCCCCTTTCTGCCTCATCACCTCGGAATCGCCTATTTCTTAACAATCGAACAACCTGGGCTGCACTTCTCCGTTGCACCATTTCTGTCTTCAGTTGAAAGGGAAGTGACAGGGCCTGCACCACGGGCGGGAGTTTGTACATTGTGTTCTATCAGATTAGGTCTCAGTAACTTTATGAATTATGAGCTGTCAACTGCTTTTTCATCCGCTATAGAATATGCTTCTTAGAAATTGTGGCTATAAATAAAACAACAGATGTTTTCTGCTGGCTCCAATAGGAGCTTGGGTAATTTTTTAAAAGGGGCTAGAAGTTAAGCAAACTAAACTAAAAGGCTGTATTAGGTTTCCCCCTGTTGGTCACTTTTTGTACCACCCTTCTGGAGGCCGATTCATTTTAGCCCATAAATTCATTTTGGGGGTCATGTACTATAATCTACTGGAGAAACCAGAAAGGGGTTTCTAACACAAACGCATCCTTTCAGTGACTTCTATTAAAAAAAAAAAAGTAAATGCCTTACCTATTCATGATTGTTACTCTATCATACCAAAAAAAAAGTTGAAAAGTCACTGTGAGCAACAGAAAAAAATCAGACAATGGGTGAGGGCATGTGTTCCAGATTTCTCTGTCAACAGCAGGTTGGGTAACGTTGGGCAAAGTACTTAATATCTCTGGGACTTACTGTTGTATCAGGCAAGTGGTAAAGGTTTAGCTACATGTTCTAAAATAGTCTAATAATTCTTAAATCCTAGATTTGGAAAAAAGGTCCAGACGATCCGATATAAAATTACCACATTTACATTTAATCCTGCATTACTTTAAAAATAATTCTATATTCCCTTTTGTTACCACGTGGTTGCAAATCTGGCAAAAATCACAGGCACCTGGAGGATGGGCTGGAGTTGGCACCCAGCAAAAATTACTTCAAACATGTGAAATAAATGGAAGAATGACAACACTGAATCATACTGTACCAGGCTACATTAACCTATCATTTCTCACCCAAGGGGCATAGACGGATAGTAAATTTAAAAAGATTTTAAAAGTCTCTAACTTCTGGATATGGATCTAACAAGACAACCACCTCTATATTCTTCAATGTGTCCCCAAATCACGACGGCTACAAGTCAGAGAATGTGTCTTTAACTGGGTGTCTATGCCTCAGGACGGGGGCGTGGTTGGTGAAGGAGAAGATCGTGAAATTGAGGGCGGCATGAAGAGAGGAAGGTGAGCAGTCACTGCCCCAGTCACTTAGGTTATTTCCTTGAGTCATCAATCTTACTTTGTGTGTGGGAAAGAAACCCTGAGCGCTTGGGTGACTATGCCATGTTACTTGATGCCGAGTGTTGAACACAGCAGATATTATGCCCTCTGTCACCTGGTTCCAAGGGCCTGCCTCTTACCACTTCCCCTTTGATATTTCTTTCTCCTCTTCTCCTTTTGAGTTTCTGAATTAAGTCGCTTATGAATGCGACTCCTTTTGACATGCTGACATCTTTGACCAGTGCATGCCTAGCCCTGCTGGGCTCTAAGAGATTGAGGGGTGGGGGAGTGTTGGGGCAAATTTAGTTCATGATCTACAGTCAGTGAGTGCAAGCATCAGGGATAAGACAGGTAACGAGAGGGGTCATTAGACGTCATGACACTCAGAGGAAACTCACTGCTCTGCTCCCCAAACCTAGATCTTTGTTAGTTTATCCATTCCCCTCTAAGAGTCATTTAATTCTTTGGAAAATAATACATCCTCAAAAATGTGGTGGTGGGAAATAATCCCATCTCACACAGGACCACAAATAATATACTACAAACGACCCGTAGTAACCCAGGCCCTTGTGCCCAAGGTGCCAATAACAACAGCTAACGTCTACAACACACTTAACATGTGCCCGATTCTATGCTAAGCTGCTTTACTAACATTGTCTCAGAAAATATATTCCAAAACATTATAAGAATACTGCTACCACCGTTTTCATGTACCAAGGGGAAACAGCCTCAGAGAAGGTAAACGATTTGTCCAGGCCCACGCAGCTGTACCTGTCAGGGCCAGAATTTAACTACGAGGGGTTATCTGGTTGAGAAGACATAAACGCAGCTCCCGTCCAGGGGATCCCTCTGTACTAACTGAATCGCATCCTGTGCAGTTCCACGGAGCATATGGTTTCTGTAAAAATGGTGCCTAGACTTCTTTGGAGATGGGCGGCCAAGAGTCAGACGACAAAGTTGGGAAAAGAGTTCTCTAGCCAAGAATAGACTCGGAAAGTAGAGAGTTCAAGAACAGCCACTCCTTGATCTGCCCGTTTCCCTAATGACTGTATTTTTCTTTCCCCAAGATATTCTATGGGATATTCAGCATTTTTCTGATCTATGCTCACCCTGCAGCATGGGGACAACCAGCCCTTCCCACTCTTGAAAATCACAGTATGCGTCCACAGTCCTGTCTTCCACCAGTTGGTCACCCATTTGGAAGACACAGACATACCTGAAAAGAAATCAAGCTGAATATATAAAACAGTTCCTGAGTAGAGTTTAGATCAGGAATTCAGAGAAAGAATGACTTCCAGTGCTCTATAAATACCGGGGTCGAGGCAAGGCTCAGTGGCTCATGTCTGTAATCCCAACACTTTGGGAAGCCAAGGTAGGAGGATTGCTTGAGCTTAGGAATTCAAAACCAGCCTGGGCAACATAGCAAGAACTTGTCTCTACAATAAATTTTAAGATTAGCCAGGTGGGATGTCCCAGCTACTTGGCAGGCTGAGGTGAAGGATCACCCGAGCCCAAGAGTTCAATGCTGCGGTGAGCTGTGATGGTGCCACTGCACTGTAGCCTGGGTGACAGAGTGAGATCCCACCTCAAAAGAAAAAAAAAGTGGGACCTAAATGTAAGCCACATATGTAATTTTACACTTTCTAGTAGCAACGTTATAAGTAAAAAGAAACAGGCAAAATGTAATATTTTATTTACCCTGTATACCTAAAATATTATCATCTCAATATATAATTACTAACCAGATATTTTAGTCACCATTTCTCTTACTTTACACTCACTGCACATCTCAATTCAGAGTCCCTGCCTTCCAGTGGTTCAGTGTGGCTGTGACACGTGGCTAGTGGCTTCTGTACCGGGCAGCCCAGCTCTAGAAGACAGCCGTCCATTTTTCCTCAGTGTGAAACTGGTTATCAGGGTAATGTGTTAGCTTTGCAACCAAAATTATAAGGACTACAAAAAGAAACGATGTTCCTAATATTCCAAGAGGGTCAAATAAAAGTTCTGTGTCCTTTTACCGCTAGCATGTAGTAAGTCAAAACAGCTAACTCCCCCTGAATTGTACCCCACATCCTTATTTAAAAAACAAACAAACAGCTTAACTCTACTCTGAAGGCTTTTGGTGTGAGTTGACAGAAAGCTGGGGGTGCCCGTAGGGGTAGTTGTACATAAGAACCTGCTGGAATACTAGGAATCAGGTATCTTGAAATGCTGTGATTAATAAAATAGTTTCATCCAACGGGTGCCCACCTGCTACCGCTCCCCCTGAAATAAGCATGAAAAGTGTCTGTACCTCCGGTTAAAGACTGTGCTGACTACAAATGGCAGAAGGTTCAATTATCAGGGAAAGGCAGGTGCTGTTCAGCTATTAAGTCAGAAAGCCCAAGGTCTGCTTAGGTTCTCATCTTGACAGCATGAGCTGCAATAATTTCATTTATAAAATTTGTGGTCATTACCATGTCTGCTATTGGCTACAAGACAAATGAACAGAAGTTAAAATAAAAGGGGCAGAGGTAGAAATATCTACTCAGTATTAGCGGTAGAGGCAGGCATCCCAGGGACCTGCCTTTCTTCCTGATAAGATGGTCCAATGGTGTATATTATTATTGCATGGCATCCTCAAAGTCAAAGTCCCTAACGCGTCCTCTTTCCAGAATATGCAATTTAATGTCTCCATTCTACTTCTAAAATGTGGGGCCTATTTTGTAACTGTTCTGGTTGCAGTATAAAGCACACTCTGGGCTTCAACCTCCTGCTAAAAAGGTAGCAGCCACATCTGCTGTGGAGGACACTAGCGCATTTAAGTGACACCTTACATTAATTTCTTGCAGCAACCGGTGGTCTCACTGCCTGCTCTCAGTCCTGACCTGGAAGCTTCCGCCCAGCTTCTGACACGTCTAAGAAAAAATGAGTTTCAGGGCTCAAATATCTGCTTCCAGTTTGGATCCAGAAGAGAGATTGTTTTCTTTAGCAAGTCAAGCTGCTATTGTTTTCTCTGTGCGTAAAACATTTTTTGGGGTGGCAGAAACCGGAAGTGGCAAGCAGTTCTCAAACTCAGATGATATGATAACATTATGAACAGCTAAAAGGTACTGAATCAAAAATTACCATGCAAGAAAGGCAACAAGGGAAGAACAGGGGATTATATTACATACAAGGGAATCTCCTTTGGAAATTTAGTGCTTGGGTAATGGATGCTATAGACGTGAATGCTTGAAAAAGGCAATACAGAGAGAGTAAGGAATTAATATGAGAGACATACAATCTCCTTTGGAAATGCCAGTTCCTGGGTTTTAAAAAAATGCTATATACAGTGAATGTCTGAAAATGTTGATTAACCCACTCTGCAAAATTATCTAACAGAGAAAGAAAAACATAATCTTGTAGCATGTGAGTACAAGTCTTAGCAGAATATAATAAATTCAAAGTGTCAGTACAACCCCCCTTTCCCCATCCTGACTGACTGTCCTGACTATTTTACTCCCCTTTGGGCTTTGTCTCTGGGTAGACAGTAAGCCAAAGAGGGGTAAAAGGATCAACATAAGCCACTCGTTATCAGCTCTCTGTTAATGGGTTACACCCAATGGTTCCATTTGCATTTTTGGTAGACAAAAGGGACACAATGTGTGAGCTAAGGGAACTTCATGGCTCCTTCCAAGGAAGAGGCAGCTTCTCCTGTCCACCTGTCCATACTTCCTGGAATTTGGCCCTAAAATGCAAAATGCTGAAAGAAAAAGAAAAAAAAAAGTGTGTGGAGGCAAGCTAGGCTTGGCTGGGCCAGGCAGCTGTCACCTCTCGGGTGCTCCTGCCTCAGACTGGACCATGTAGCAGGACCCAGGTCCCTGGTGACACATATCACAGTAATGGCCAAGGAGGTTCCATAAAGCACATCTGCTCTCTCCCTGGAGTGGCACATCCTGAGGAGGATGCTCTGTACCACAGAACAAGTGCTCATGTGCCACCCCCGTGCCCTACTTGCCAGGTCACCCAGGAACAACAGGCCGGGTGAATGCGCTAACTTCTTTGGTAGGGCTAAGCCTAAGCAAAAAAAAAAAAACAAAACAAAAAAAAACTGAAAAATTTAAGGCTTGTCTTGAGCATCTGTGTTTTTCTTTCCAAAACTTTATTTTTCCAATTTGGCAATATTTTTCTTCCTTCATGATCTCACTATCTTGCTAGTCACTCGGGGTCTTTCTGCACTCAAAAGTCAGCCCTTGGAGATGAGTCTATTAAACTCAATCACACTGAAATGGAAAAAAATGAAATGGAAACGACCCGGGAAGCTTTAGGTATTATCCTATCACAGGGCTATGGCTGACTTTAACAGACCTCAAGCCAAATTCTTCCAATTCTAAAGTTTCAGGCACAGTCTTCCCTCAAAACATATGCCCACATGTATAGCTCTTTTGTACTTTGCTGTGAATGAATCACTGGAATGGGTCTAATTAACATCATTAGAATGCTCTGGTCAAGAGTGGATTCTGCACAGCTGAGACTAGATGGTCATTTTGGAAACCCAACCAAACTCACTGTGGCGCTGCAAAAACAATGGACTTCATAAGGTAACAGAAAACAAGTGTAACAATAATACCTTGAATTTATGTAGCCCTTAGAAGATTACAAAGTGTCTTATTATTTTTTTGATACTCAAAAAAAAAAAAACAGTTAAAGAAAATCAGAGTGAGGTGAACAAAGTGGAGAAAGACCCAGGTTAATAGCTAAGTTAAGGCTGTTTTCATCAAAGGACAGAAAAACATCTAGTTGGGAGTATCAACATTGCTTTGAGCCACGTAATATTCTGAATAAACAGATACTTGGTTTTAAAGATTGCTGAGAATACACCCCTATGAATTCAGTGCTCCAATTCTTGCTACCAGGTGCTTCAGTAAAAAGAATAAAACCAGGCCAGGCATGGCGGCTCACGCCTATACTCTCAGCACTTTGGGAGGCCGAGGTGAGAGGACTGCTTAGCCCGCTGGCTCGAGACCAGCCTGGGCAACTTAGCGAGATCTCATCTCTAGAATAAATCAAAAAATTAGCCAGGCATGGTGGTGTGTGCCTATAGTTCCCGCTACTTGGGAGGCCGAGGTGGAAGAATTGCCTGAGCCCAGCAGATCAAGGCTGCGGTGGCCATGAGTGTGCCACTGCACTCAGAGTGAGACTCCGACTCAAAAAAAAGAATACAACCACACCATAAAGTCACCAGGCTTGCAAAGCCCATGCCTCTGTGGTTTTACAAGATACCATCAGCGTTTTAATGTGAAATGTCTTGCAGACCAAAGGCCCCAACAGTCACCCCTTCTTGGGAAGTCTGCAGAGCATAATGTACCAAATGACATAAGAACATTTATGACTGCCTGCTATACTCTCTCCATCACAAGAGCGATGAATGATAACAGCATTTCAGCACTAGGGAGTGGCTGTTTCACAATGACAGCTAGTAGGTTTCACTTTTGCCCTGTAATTTCCTCCCAAGCTAGAACAGCGGAGGCTAGTCAGGCTGGGAGACTTAAAGGATACGACGCAACAGTGAGGCTGAGAATTAAAATGAAAAGATGGCTCAGGATAAGCAAACTTAAGTGTTTTCTTCAACCTTCATTATCTTCATGACATTACTAACCCATTTCCCTCCAAGGACTACTATGCAGGGCATGACTTCAAATTAATGCTTGGCCCACAGGGGTCATGAAGAAGCAGCTAACAAGTGACCTTTGTTTACCCTGGTGCTGAAGCAGACGAGGAGGCCGACCTGGAGGCAGACCCAGATAATGATGCTATTTGGATACAGCTTGGTCAGCAATGAATACCTCCAAAGACCCCGGAAGAGCCTTGAATTCACCATTTGTTCTTGGACAACACTAACGTCCCTTTATCTGTAAGAGTGGGTTATTCCTTCCACATCTGTGGCATGGAAAAATCTTTATCTGGCAAAAATTTTGAGAGGACCAAAAAGTGAGTACTTTGCAAATCAGGGACTGAAACAATACTCCTTTGGTGATTTTAGAAAATCAGATGCTGTCAGGTTTCATCACCCATTTAGAAATCTCAGAAGGTAAGCTCTAAAAAGCTTTGGAGCAACCTAACAACGAGTGTTCCAGGCCATTCCACATCTATTTCCCTGGAAGGCTTTCTCTCCCCAGTAAGTGCAGCCTGGGAGCAGCTTCCCGTTCATTTGCGGAACAAATCGTGGCCTGACTCGTGTCAACCAGGGACAAAGGCAAGAGAAGGATTTGGAGGTTACCCAGTGGAAAATTTAGGAATAAGATTCCAGAACCTCAGGAAACTGATTTAATTTAAGATACTGCTTTGTTTGCCTCAATGAAAAAGAAAAGAAAGACTACTGATGCAATCTACTCTCCTGTATTATATAAAATGTTAAGACCTAAAAGAAACATGATTATGGGTATGAACCACAGTTAAGCATTTATAAGAGTGTCTTCCCCTAAATCACATTAAAATTGTAAAAAGTCAGCCAGGCTCGATGGCTCAGCCTGTAATCCCAGCACTTTGGGAGGCCGAGGCGTGTGCACTGCCTGAGCCTAAGAGTTCAAGACCAGCCGGGGCAACTTGGTGAGACCTCATCTCTACAATAAATCAAAACATTAGCCAGGTGTGGCAGCACAAGCCTGTAGTTCTGGCTACTTGGAAGGCAGAGGCGGAAGGATTGCTGGAGTCTAGCAGGTCGACACTGGGGTGGCTGTGAGCATGCGTGCCCCTGCACTCCAGTCTGGGCAACGGAGAGAAACTCCAACTCAAAAAAAAAAGTGTAAAAAGTGGCTTAGAGGCAAGAGGACTGCTTGAGCCCAGGAGTTTGAGACCAGCCTAGGCAACCTAGCAAGACCTCGTCTCTACAAAAAAAATTTTTTTAAATTAGTTGGGTGTAGTGGCACGTGCCTGCAATCCCAGCACTTTGGGAGGCTGAGGTAGAAGAATCACCTGAGCCCTTGAGGTCAAGGCTGCTATAAGCAGTGATTGTGCCTTTGCACTCCAGCCTGGGTGACAGAGTGAGACCCCAACTTAAAAAAAAAAGAAACTTTATGACTGTTTATACCTTTCAGAAGACAGATGTCAATATACATTTTATTACCATGGTAATAGATCATTAAGTGAGGTAACTGCTCAGTTGTAGACTTTCAGGGATTTTGGTTTGCATTTTGCAGTGGTGGCAGCTGTCTCTGGAATTATAGATAGCACCTCCAGAGATGCTCATGCTCATGGAATATGGAAAGCCCCTGCCTTCACATGGGCCCCAGGACCTAAGAGGAAGGATGGAACGAACTTACTGTTTCCCACAACCAGCTTTGAGACACAGGTGTGCCTGTGTGCCCAGAGGTCCTGGGAAGGAAGAGCGTTCTTATCTTCCTGCGATTCCCTTTACTGGCACTGAGGAGGACCCGTGGTTTCAAAGCTGAGCACTAGAATTAGCTTGCACAGAGGAGACAGCAGGCCTGAGAAGCTTACGACCTCCTCTCCTGCAAAGGGCCAGGAAGGGTAGCATGGAGGCACACATGCATGTACGTGGGATGTGCACACGTGTGTGTATGTGGAGGAACACACTGCACCTGTAATTACCAGGCTGCGTTTTGGAGACTGTGGCAGCTGCCAGCAGGCAGTGATGCTGGCAACTTCCTAAGCGATACAAGATGCTGTTTTCCATTCCTTTATAAAGAATGTGATTTTTCTAATCAGAATTTCTCAGGTTGGAAGCTGTGAATGATTTGATTTGGGGCCTAACCAGAGGTGCAGTTGGGACCAGGATGGCACTTGATTGTACTCAGTGTGTTTTTCAAAAGAAAAAATAATATGATTGTAGCAGCTGAGACTTACATGGCACACTCTAGTGTGCCCTGTGAAGTAGGTCCTGTCACCTCATTTTACAAAGGAAGACACTGGGGCACGGAGAGGTTCAGGAACTTGCACAAGGTTACACAGCTAAAAGGTTTCAAAACCTAGATTTGAACCCAGTGCCTCTGAACAGCTGTTTCTACTGCCTTGGTAAATATGGATATAGATATAAATATATCTAATATATATAACAGATATGACAGTTCTAATGAAGGCATTTTAAAAATTATAGTATTGCCACATTGTGACTATAAAATTTTATATATATATATATATATATATGCATTTACTTGGCTAAAATTAGTATATATTTTTCATCTTCTACCTTCTCTTATTTATGGTGGTGACATAGAAATATCACTTAGTCGATGTATCAAACTGTTCCTGAAATGATGGCTACCGAGATTATTTCTGCCTGCCTGTTGATCATAGATAACACCATAGCAAACATCTCTGTCTTCTGGCACTCTCTTAATTATTGACTTAGGGATGCCTCCCCGGGACCAGACTGGGCTCTTGCTGTTCACTCAGTGAGCCAGCAGTTACTGGGGCGCTGAGTGCCAGGTGCTGCAGAGGGCAAGGGGGAAAGAGCCCAGACCGGGAGGCCTAGGGGTTAAGTTTGCTGTCGAGGGATATTTGATAGAAAAAGTAACGTTCTCAGTCGCATACGTGAACTGTTCAGGAAGTCACTCCCAGCTCTGAGAACCACCAGGTGGAGTCCTGGCTCTTTTCTTTCTGATTGTCTTGTCTGTTTAAATTCTCCAAGGGTAAAATATTATGGTTTTTTTTTTTTAATTGATATATATGTGATTGTGATTGTTAGTTCTTTTGGAAATGCTTTTTGATGTATCACGTTTTAAAATTTAGTTGGTTGACAAAACATTCTCTGATCTCTTTTTTCTGTGAAAGCAATTGCATCTGCAAAGGAATGCCCTCTGCACGATTCCGAAAGATTTCTTTCAGTTACTGCCAAACCTTACTTGGCTAGACCTCCGGTATAATAGAATTAAGGTGCTTCCTTCTGGGATTGGATCTCACAAGTAAGTTGTATGTTTCTGTTTCCAGATTTTTAAAAAATTATCTTTTTCTAGTGTGTAAGTACCTGTTCTTTTGCTGCTTGGCCTATACTCTGTTGAATTTTTACTTCAGAATAGAGGTAGTGGATAGTCTTTTTAAAGCCAGCTAAGAGATGCGATGGCAGAATGTACCAAGTGCACAGAACTGTAACTGTAACATGGAATATTTGATGCCATAAAGAATGCCAGTTGCCACAGAGTCTTTGCTGGGCAGTCCGTGCAGTTTTTGTAACAGCTGATTCGATCTCTGACTCTCCTCGTGTGAAGCTGCCTGAAAGTCAGAATACTCCTGATCCATTAAAACCAGCCACTCTGCTCCTGAGGGCTCCTATACTGTCCATTCTGGTTTCTGGTAAATAACGAGAAATTCGTCTCTCTTAGGAAAACTGGGGAGCCCCAAGCAAGTAGCATGTGCTATCCTGCCACCTTCCCACTGCTCTGATTCCAAGGGTTTCCTTGCACTCCCACTTGTAGAGTGTCGTTGGACTGCCATGTCTCCCTTCCTCTTCCTCACCCAGGCTCTTCCCCAGCAGCCCTGCCTCACTGTGGACTCCTCCTCCATTCCTGAGTCCTGTCCTTCAGTGTCCACATCCTTGGTGCCAGTGCTTTGAAGCTTCTGAAACCCTCATGCCCCTTGCCTCTTTTGATAAACATGTGAGACCCTCTTCTAATGTGAATCTGGGCTTCGGGAAATGCACATGCAAAGACCCTGAAGTGGCTGTGTGCTTGCTGGGTACAGGCCATAGGAGGGAGGCCAGTGTGGTGAGGAGAGAGTCTGGAGAGGGGTGGCCAGGGCTCAGAGGCTGTGGTCCCCTCTTGGATTTTATCTTAAAGGAAATGGGAAGTCACAGAGGGTTTGAGTGGAGGGGCAGCATCAGACTTGGCTTTAGAATAACTCTGTGAGGAGAGGAGGCTGCGGGGCGAGGGTAGGAGCGGGAGACTGGCTGGGGCTGCTCAGCAGCCCATGCGAGAGGGGCAGCCAGGCTTGGCCGGCCGTGGCAGGCCCTCGGTTGGACTCGAGAGCTGGTGAGATGCGGGCGGATGTGGGGTGTGAGGAGGAAGGGCATCCAGAGCGCCCGCAGTTCCTGTGTGAGGAATCGTGTCACCAGAGCGCCACGGTGGCCACCACGAAAGCGCAAAGTGGAGGCCTGCAAGAGGCCCTTCGCTTGCCCTGAGCTCAGTGGGTTTAAAAATGCTTTTTAGGAAGTCAGTATATTTTGCCACATGTAATAGAGGATAAAGTGTCCATGTGTCATGTGCCCTGTGGTCTCCTGGCTCTGGGAAGAAGCAGCTTGTCCAGTGATAAGCGGGTGTCTCAAACAGGTGGAAACACAACCGGGAGCGTCTTCCTGGAACACCCAGGGACTTTGGGCACACACAGAGAAGAGTGCTCTCAGACCCTAGCCTGGCGCGCTTGCCAGCCCTGCCTGGCCAGCCAGCTGCGAGGCTGGAGCTGGACCGGAGCTGAGTGCTCTGGGGCGCTTCCACCCTGTCCTCACAACTTGACACCGCGGACTCAGGACTCTTCTGGGCCTGTGGTTCAGAGTGGTTTGGGAAGGACTTCTTCCTCATAAGATCATCGTCTTCTGGATTTAGAGTAGCTGAGTGCTTTTCATCCACAAGTTGTTTTAGCCTTAGCACTCCTCCGTTCTGGAGAGTAATTGCTGCTCAGAGGGTAAGAGGAGACAAAAGCGTATTCCCGTAGCTGCTCTTCTTTTTCCTAAAATAAGCGTACAGTTCTTAAATTTTGGACTTCTTTGATTTTGCTGGTCAAAGCCAGCTGCTTAATGTTGTTTAGAATATAATTTTGCCTGTAACTTATAACCCCTTATATCATTAAAATTAGATCAGAAGAGCTGAAACATATTAATAAGAAATTTTAAGTAATTATGGGCTTATTAGAAACCTTAAATTTTTCAAAAAATAGAATTAAAACAATGACAATACTAATGTTCCTCCCCTTCTCAATGCCTTGGATATGTCAGCTTGTTAGCAGAGAGAGAAAACTTGGAAAATGAAGATCAGTTCCTTTGCCTCCTTGGGCAAACAGGTCCGATTCGGTGTATAAATTATATGTACTAATTAAAATCAGGGAAATTAAGTAATCAATGAGTAAACTTTGAGTTACAGTATTTAAGAGATTAGCATTTATAAAAGTGCACAAGAATATTTAAATAATATTATTACATAAGGTAGAAAAAAATCCCTGATGGACTTCCAGGTTAATAGTTGGCAAACAACACCCTCCTCCCACCCCCCCAGGCAAAGCCCAATCCGGCACCACACAAGTGGGCCAGAACCTTCCTGGCTTTGAAGAAGGCCTGGCATTGGAGAGGCTGAAGGCACATTGCCACTTCTGCTGCCCCCCTTGGCATCTGGAGGTCTCTGTTGGCCTTATGAGAGCAGATGCTGTCCTTGTTGGTTGTTTTTATATTAGCAAAATTAGAAGGAGACTAAACCGAAAACAAGCTGTAGAAATGACATTGAAAGGATCCACCTCTGTGCATACCAAGCAGTTTACCTTGTGAAGTTTATTCCCTAACAACTTCAAATAGCAAGGCAATCCAAGAGAGTAAGCGGAGAGAAAATTGTCCAGTCTTTAGGTGATCTGGTTTTCATCTGGGGATGCCAGTCAAAAAATTAGACTTGATTTAGATGAGTTACTTACCAGGGTCTCAATTTTGTATCTGTGACATTTTATGTATATTTTCCCTTACAAATCTCTGAGACTCTGGTCAGCTGTGATGTTGGATTTTAATTTTTTCACATTCTGAGGCAGAATGAGACTTCAGATGACTCCACTCTCGGAAGCGTGACTTAGTTTATGGAATCTGTTGTATGGGCCCAGCTGTCTGCTGCGTGTGACTGGTTTCTCTCCGAGAAAGGAGCCTTTTGGGGAAGGAAAGCTGCAGATGCAGCGCCTAGAGGGGTTCCCACATCCAGCCTCCACGAGTCAGGACCATGTGTGGTTCTGGTGATACTGCAATAAACGGAAAAGCAGGTGTGGACTTTCTCTGGGGGTCACGTGCTGGGCAGCAGTGGGGCCTTCTCTGCAGTGGCAGACAGTTGCCCCTGGGCACAGAGCAGCTGGCTCTACCCGGCCCAGAACCCCTGGAGCCTTCCTGAAGTCAGCACAGCTCTCTCTTGCAGTGTTGGTATGACTGGAGGGTAGGGCAGCCATGGCGATGCATGGTGCAGCGATTTTCAGCAGTTCTTCCTCCAAGTCTCTTGGTGAAGCCCAGCGTGTAGCAGGTGTGGGATGGACAGGTGTCAGGAGTCCTGCCCTCTTCCTGGGTGTCCGTGAGAAAGGGACCTTTGGGCCCCTGGGCTGAGCACACACCAAAGGGGCCAGTGTGTTGGCGGTCTTTTCATGCCAGATTTGAGCTTGTGATCCTGAAATGTACAGGAGAAAGGGAAAATGATCTGACAATACAGTCTTAATAACTAAATGTGAAAATCAAGAAGCATAGTAGAATAGAAGGTACAAGGTAGAATTTAATAGAAAAGATTAATTTTTCCATCATTCAACTAGTAAGTTTTTGCTGGGTGGCTTTTATCTGTGTATCTATGAGATATTTTGTGCTATATTTTACAAGGGATGTTAATAAATGATCAACAAAAGGAGGATTCTAAAGTCGAATAGACTTCAGAAATGCTGCCTCAGTCACATTTCCTCCACCTGAGACTTCTCAGTCCCTGATTAGCTCTAAGCTGGTTGGGATACACTGTGCAATAGAAGTCTCTCTCATGTTTTGGACTATAGAGAACTTTTTTCACAGAGCATCTTAAAACACTAAGATTCCTCGCAACACATCATGGAAAACTGATATGTAGTGGTGTTGTAACTGGAAGATAGGCAAGCAGGGGTTCTTTGCCTAGGGCAGTTTTGTTTTGTTGTGTCGTGTTGTGTTTGGAGTTAGAGTCTCACTCTGTCGCCCAGGCTGGAGTACAGTGGCACACTCATGGCCACCCCAGCATCGACCTGCTGGGCTCTGGCAATCCTTCCACCTCAGCCTTCCAAGTAGCCACAGGCATATGCTACCACGCCTGGCTAATTTTTTATTTTATTGTAGAGACAAGGTCTCACCAGGTTTCCTGGGCTGGTCTCGAACCTGCGGGCTCAGGCAATCCACTCGCCTCGGCCTCCCAAAGTGCTAGGATTACAGGTTGAGCCACCGAGCCCGGCCTTAGGAGACCACTGGCAACTCTGGAGACATTTATGGTTCTCACAACTGGGGGGTGGGTGTTACCACTGGCATCTAATGGAGAAAGGTTGGAAAAGCTTTAGAATACTGCGCAATGCACGGGGCAGCCTGAACAACTAAGAATTGCCAGGTCCCAGATGTTCAGTAGTGCCAAGGCTGAGCGATCCTCATCTGGACCTTCAGACTGACAGCAGTGTTTGCTAATGGCAAGGGTCTGCACGTGTTCATGTTGTAAATTTATGTGTATTTGTATTGAAGTTGCCCCTAAAAGAGATGAAAAATGAGGAAATATGATGGTCTATTTTGGGGGTGGTCATTTAATTATGTTTTTAAAATTTTTTGTTTTGTTTTGTTTTAAAGGCATTTGAAAACTTTGCTTTTAGAAAGAAATCCTATCAAAATTTTACCTGTGGAGCTGGGTAAGTGCTAAAACAATACAAGCTGATTTATAACACTATATTTTAAAGTTTGCCAGACCCTGTAATGAAAATGTCAGGCTTGGCACAAGAAGGTAAACTAAATATCTTTAAAACTTTTTCTCCTATTCTAGATAATATAGCTCTCCAGTGCTGTTACTGTTACGACATGTGGTGTACACCTAGAAGTGTGACATGGAAGCATTGTGTAAGGGATAACAGAGCTGCAGGGAACCTGTGCTCCCATACACACCCCGATGGGCCCTGTGTCTCTCTCCTGCTGCATTTCTCTTGCCTTCCTGGGAAGTTTTACCACTTGTGTATCCCAGACAATATATTGTTTAAAGCACCCTCATTTTGAGCTTTCAGTAAGTTGAATCATGCCATATATATTTGTGGTGATTTGCTTTTTTTGCTCACACTATGAGTTTGAGGTTTATCCATGTGGACATGTACATCACTCATTTCTGTTCATTTTCCCTGCCATACATAAGGAAGAGGAAGGAGATAATTTTGTCTATTATGCATCTGTTTTGTATCATAGATTTCTACTCTATATTGTTTTTGTCTGTTTTCTTTAGGTTTGGTTTGCTGTTTCTCTTTTTCTAGCTTATTGAGTTGGAAGCTTAGATGATTAATTTTAAATCTGTCTTTTTTAATATATGTATTTAATTTCCCTCTAAACACTGCCTTAACTGCATCCCACGTGCTTTGACATAGTATTTTTATCATTTGGCTCAAAATGTTTTCTGGTATACTTCTATCCATGGGCTCTTCAAGAGTGTGTTGCTAATTTTCAAAAAATTAGAGATTTTCTGATTATCTTTCTGTTATTGAGTTCTAATTAATACCACAGTGGTCTAATTTAATCCCATAATAACATACTGTGTGATTTTACTTATTTGAAACTTGTTGAGACTTGCTTTCTGGCCCAGATCTGTCCTCTCCTGATGAAAATAACTTTGTACACCTGAAAGAATGTGTTGTTGTTTTTTTTTTTTTGAGTTGGAGTCTCACTCTGTTGCCCAGACTGGAGTGCAGTGGCACTCCCGGCCACCGCAGCTTCCACCAGCGATACTTCCGCCTCAGCCTTCCAAGTAGCTGGAACTACAGGCATGCGCTACCACACCCAGCTAATTTTTTGATTTACTATAGAGATGAGGTCTCACCAAGTTGCCCAGGCGGTTACGAACCTGCAGGCTCAGGCAATCCACTCACCTCAGCCTCCCAAAGCACGGGATTACAGGCTGAGCCACTGAGCCTGGCCAAGAATGTGTATTCTTAAGTTGTTATTTGGTAAAGTGTTCTGTATATTCAGTTAGATCAAGTTGGTTAATTATGTTTAAATTGTCTATATCCTTGATTTTTTTTTTTTTTGGTCTTTTTGTACTGTCAGTAACTGAAGAAGTATATTAAAATCTTCCATTATGACTATGGATTTGTCTACCTTTCCTTTTAGATCTGTCAACTTTTGCTATGATGTTATGTTACTAGTCAAATAAAAATTTAGGTCTTTTATATTTTCTTGTTTAATTTACTCCTACTATTATGAAATTCTATTTCTAATGACACTAGTTCCTTTTGGTTAATATTTGCAAGACATGTCCTTGTCTATATTTCTACTTTCAAGCTCTCTGTGTCCTTATATCTAAGGTCTAACTCTTGTAAAAAAGACATGAGTTGAGTCTTGTTTGTTTATCCAGTTTGACTGTCTTTCAGTTGATATGTTCATAACATTTACGTTTAAAGTAAGCACTAAGATAGTTGGCCATAAGTCTGTTATCCTTTTGTTTTCTATTTTTCCAATCTCTTGTTTCTTTATTCATCCTTTCTTACTTTCTTTTGAATTAATCAATTATTTTTAATGCTTTATTTTTCATAAACCTTGTAGGCTACCTTTTGAATTGTATTTACCACCCCAATAATATTTTGCTGTTTGCTTAACCTACGCATCTCTATCTGCTGTGGTTTGAATGTTTGTCCCATCCAAATCTCATGTTGAAATTCAATTGCCATTGCCATGTAACAGTATTAAGAGGCGAGTAGCCCATGAGGGCTTCACCCTCATGGATATGATTGCTGCCATTATAAAAGGGCAAGTTCAACCTCCTCTTGCTCGCTCTTTCCCTCCTGCCATGAGATGACAAAGCAGGAAGGCCCTTACCAGATGCCAGCCCCTAGATCTTGGATGTTCCAGATTCCAGAACTGTGAGCCAATAAATTTGTGTCAGGCATTCTGTTATAGCAGCACAAAGGAATAAGATACCATCCTTTTTAGTCTATTAGCCCCATTTTAAATTTTTATTTATTTATTTTTTTGAGTCAGAGTCACACTCTGTAATTCAGGCTGGAGTGTAGTGGCGTGATCACTGCTTACTGAAGCCTCAACCTACTGGGCTTGGGTAATTCTTCCACCTTAGCCTCCTGAGGAGATGGGACTATAGGCATGCACCACCAGTCCTAGCTAATTTTTTAAATTTTTTTGTAGAGCCAAGATCTCACTATGTTGCCCAGGCTGGTTCTCGAACTCCTGGGCTTCTCCTGCCTTGGCCTCCCGAAGTGCTGGGATTACAGGCCATTTTTTAAAATAAAGTTTTAATTTTGGAATAATTTTATATTTGCAGAAAAGTTGCATAGATAAATCAGAGAGTTTCCATATACCCATTACCTAATTTCTCCTAACATTAGCATCTTATATCATCATGGTGCAAAACTAAGAAGCCAACTTGGATAATTATTATTAACTAAACTCCAGGCTGTATTCTCATTTTACCAGTTTTTATGCTAATAGTCTTTCTTTTTTTAACAGCTTTAAAAATATGTATACTGTACAATTCACCCATTTAAAGTATACAACTGCTTTTTGTGTATTTATAGAATTGTGCATTTTTCCCACAATTTCAGAAAATTTTCACCATCCCAAAATGAAACCCCACATAAAAAAAACTTGATTTTTGTATATTGATCTTGTATCCTGCAACCTTGCTGGATAGTTTTTTATTTTATTTTATTTCTATTCTAAAAACGTGGGATACAATTCATGATTAGTCATACAAGTGGTCATCGTACAGGTAAAGTTTGGGCCTCTCTTTGGTCTCTGCTTCCCCTGGTTTGAGATCAGGTATCCTGATGATGTTATGTTTCCCTCCCCCCTCCCTCTTCTGGCACAAACTCATTTATTAGTTTAAATATTTTTTAGTGGATTCTTTAGGATTTTCTATACAGGATTGTGTAACCTATTAAATCAGGTAGTTTTATTTCTTCATTTCTGATCTATGTGACTTTTATTTCTTTTTTATTCTTGCCTAATTTCCCTGGCTAGAACATCTAGTACAATGTCGAACAGAAGCGGCAAGAACCACTTGTTTTATTCCTGATTTATGGAAAGCATCCAGTTATTTACCATGACGTATGATGCCAGGCATATGTTTTTCAAAGATTCCCTTTGTCAGGTTAAGAAGGTTTCCTTGTGGTCTTAGTTTGTTGAATGTTTTTTATTGTATGAGAGTTTTGAATATCAGATGCTTTTATGTATCTACTGAGATGATCTGTGTGTGGGTTTTGTCCTTTATTCTATTGATTTGGTGTATTACATTAATTGAATTTCAGATGTCATACCAACTTTGCAATGCTTGGATAAATTCTACTTGGTCATAGTGTGTAATTCTTTTTATATAGTGCTGGATTTGATTTACTAATATTTTGTTGAGGGTTTTGTGTCTAACAACGATATTGTTCTGTAGTCTCTTATGATATCTTTGATTTTGTATCAAGATAATACTGGCTTCATAGAATTAGTTGAGAAGTGTTTCCTCCTATTCTATTCTTGGTACCAGGTTGGATGCAGTGGCTCATGCCTGTAATCCCAGCACTTTGGGAGGCTGAGGCAGGAGGATTGCTTGAGGCTGGGAGTTTGATTTCATCCTGGGCAACATAGCAAGGCCCTGTCTCTACCAAAAAATAAATAATTAGCCAATGTGGTGGCATACGCCTGTAGTCACAGCTACTTGGGAGACTGAGGCTGGAGGATCCCTTGAACCCAGGAGTTTACTTTCCTGTTGCTGCTTTAATAAATTGCCACAGACATGGTGGCTCAAAACAACACACATTTATTCTCTGATAGTTAAGGAGCTCAGAAGTCTGAAACCAGTTTCACTGGGCTAAAATCAGTGTGTCCACAGGGCTGAGTTCTCTCCAGTTGCCCTTGGGGAAGCTGTTTGTCTTTTCTGGCTTCTGAAGCTGCATTCCTAGTCTTTCTTGACTGATGGCCTCTTCCATCTGCAAAGGTAGTGTTATAGCTTTGTCTCATTGCCTTCCCTCGTAGCATTGTCTCCCTCTTTTGAGGACGCCTGTGATTACATTTAGGCTCCACCTGTATAATCCAAGATAATCTCCCCTTTTCAAGATCCTTTACTTCATCACATCCTCCAAGTTCCTTTTGCCATATAAAGGTAACAGTCACAAGTTCCAAAAATTAGGACCTGAATATCTTGGGGGACCATTATTCAGCCTACTGTACTGGTTGTAATCTATTTGGGGTTTCTCTTCTTGAGTCAATTTTGGTGGTGTGTGCATTTCTAAGAATTTGCCTGCTTCATCTCACTGTCTAATCCGTTGCCATATAGTTGTTCATAGTACTGCCTTTTAATTCTTTTTGTTTCTGTAAGGTTTAATTTAATTAGTGTTTCCTTTTCATTTCTGATTTTACGAGTTTGAGTCTTCTATTTTTATTGGTAAATCAAAGTATAAGTTTATTAATTTTGTTGCTCTTTTGGAAGAAACAAATTTTATTTTTTTTATTAGTTTTCTGTTATATATTTAATTGATTTTGACTCTAATCCTTATTATTTCCTTGTTTCAACTTGCTTTGGATTAAGTTACAATGAAATACACAAATCCTATTATGTAAGTGAATTTTTTTTTTTTTTGAGTTGGAGTCTCACTCTGTCACCTAGACTGCCTCGACCTGCTGGGTTCAGGCAAACCTTCCACCTCAGCCTTCCAAGTAGCTGGAACTACAGGCATGCTCTACCACACCCAGCTAATTTTTGATTTATTGTAGAGATGAGGTCTTGCCAAGTTGCCCAGGTGGGTCACGAACCCGCGGGCTCAGACAATCCACTCACCTCAGCCTCCCCAAGCGAGGGATTACAGGCTGAGCCACCGAGCCCGGCTTGTAAGTAAATTTTGAAAAGCATATCTGATTGTGTAATCTGGTCTCCAATCAAAATATAGACCATAACTATCACTCTAGGGAGATCTCTCATGCCCATTCCTAATTAATGCCCTCACTCTACCACTAGAGTCGGCCACTAACCTGATTTTTTTTTTTTTTACCATAGATGAGTTTTTCCCCTTTTTAGAACTTCATATTAATTGAGTCATACAGTATATACTCATTTTAAGACTCCTATCACTCAACAGAATGCTTTTGAGACTCATTCATGCTGTTGCGTGTATCAGCAGTCTGTACCTTTTCATTGCTGGTGCTATTTTGTTGTGTGAGTATTCCACAGTTGTTTTGCTTTAACCCATTCTCCTCCTGATGAACTCTGAAGTTTCTCTAGTTTCGTTTTAAGCTAGTATGAATAAAACGACTATGAACACTATGTACAAGTCTTTTTGTGGACATATGTTTTCATGTCCCTCGGATTAACATCTAGGAGTGGAGTTGCTGTATCTTAAGTCGACATTCTTAATAGGAAGTTGACAGACTTTTTCAAAGTGGTTGTACCATGCTAAATTCCCATCCACAGTATATGAGAGTTCCAGTTGCTCCACATCCTCACCAGCATTTGGCGTTGTAATTCTTTTTATTTTGGGTATTCTGATGGGTGTGTAGTGGTACTTCATTGTGGTTGTAATATGCATTTCTCTGATGGCTAATGATGTTGAACTTTGTCATGTGCTTGTTGAACGTTCAGTATGTATAGTATGTATAGTATGGCCATGTCAACCTTTTTATGCTTGCTTTTTGGATATGAGTGTACGTTTTTTCATTCTTTTACTTTCAACCTACCTGTGTTTAAACTACCTATATTTATAATACATTGCCAGTAGGCAGTCTATATTTGGATTTTACTTTTTTAATCCAATCTGACAATCTCTGGGGTTTTTTTGTTTGTTTTTTGGGGGGTTTTTTTGAGTTGGAGTCTCACTCTGTTGCTCAGACTGGAGTGCAGTGGCTGCTCCCGGCCACTGCAGCCTCGACCTGCTGGGCTCCAGTGATCCTTCCGCCGCAACCTTCCAAGTAGCTGGCACGACAGGCGCATGCTACCACGCCCAGCTAATTTTTTGATTTATTGTAGAGATAAGGTCTCGCCAAGTTGCCCAGGCAGGTCTTTAACCCGCGGGCTCAGGCAATCCACTCACCTCGGCCTCCCAAAGGTGCGGGATTACAGGCTGAGCCACCGAGCCCAGCCAATCTCTGTTTTTTAAATAGAGTGTTTAGTCCATTAAATTTAATATAATTATTGATATGGATGGATTTAGATCTATCACTTTTGTTTGTCCCATTTGGTTTTTCTTAAAAATCTTATTTAAAAAAATAAAACTGAATTCTACCCTTGTATCAGTGTATTATTAATACTAAACCTAAGTTCAGTAAACCTGATAAATAGATCCATTGAATCTCAATCAGTTTTGCCCATACAAAGTAAGATTTCCATAAACCTTTTCTAACCTCTTACAATTTTTTCCATTCTCTTTATTTTCCCAACATTCTATATTTATTCAGTTTTACCTATTATTTTTATTCCTTCAATTTAAAACAACCTTAAAAACATCTAAACTAGGCAAAATTACTTTTCCTTTAACAAAAATCACATTCCCCGTGCCTTCTTTATAACATTCCTTATCAAAAACATCCTACTTTCCTTAAATACTTTGTATATAGAATGGTTTATCTTATATCTAGTAGTTTTAATTACAGACACTAATTGCACTGTTAACTCTTAGTAACTCTGATTGTTGTGAAAAATACCCAGGAAGTAAGCAGTTTGAATTGTGATGTACAAGAGCTGAGCCTAGGACATAGGACAGAGCTGTGGAGCTGATGCCTGGAGGATCCAGCCCCTCCAGCATGGCTAGGAGGCACAGCTAGGCCAGGGAGGACAAGGCCGTGCTGCAGACACACGTTTCTAGGCTCATCATAACTACTTGTCTAGACCTCAGAATCTGATGGCTCCACATCACAGCCATATGCTCACAGATAAACCAAACAAATGTAAAAGTAGCGCAGAAACAAGTTTTATTACTTTAAAACATCTATCAGAGACAGTATACGTCTGTCCGACCAGTAGACCCAGGCAAAAATGTCTAAAATTCTGAAGATGTTTCTATATGAATTTGAAAAGCATTTTGCTAGTTAATTTATGAGTATTCATTTATTTATAAGTCAATTTGGTACCATATAGACAACATACAGACAGACGTGTATATACATGTGTACATAAAAGTACAGACAATAAGATTTTAAGCTTTCAGGTAAAACTCACCAGCTTAAAAGAACAGTTGGGGCTGGGTGCAGTGGTTCATACCTATACATCCAAGCACTTTGGGAGGCTAGGGCGGGAGAATTGCTTGAGTCCAAGAGTTCAAGACCAGTCTGGGCAACATAGCGAGACCCTATCTCTACAATAAAATAAAATCAGCCTGGCATTGTGGCATTCATCTGTGGTCCTAGCTACTTGAGGGGCTGAGACAGGAAGATTGCTTGAGCCTAGGAGTTTAAGGCTGCAGTGAGCTATGATTGCACTCCACACTCCAACCTGGGTGACAGAGTGAGACCCTATCTCTAAATACAAAAACAAAAAACAGCAAGAAAATGAAAGAACAGTTGGATTAAATTGTGTCTTTGTGGCCGGGCTTGGTGGCTCAGCCTTTAATCCCGCGCTTGGGAGGCCGAGGTGAGTGGATTGCCTGAGCCCGTGGGTTCGAGACCCACCTGGGCAACTTGGCGAGACCTCATCTCTACAATAAATCAAAAATCAGCCGGGCGTGGTAGCGTGCGCCTGTAATTCCGGCTACTCGGAAGGCTGAGGTGGAAGGATCGCCGGAGCCCAGCGGGTCAAGGCTGTGGTGGTCGGGAGCGGCCACTGCGCTCCGGTCTGGGCGACGGAGTGAGACTCCAACTCAAAAAAAAAAAAAATTTGTGTCTTTGTAAATAAAACAAGTTATGACTAAAGCCCCTACAGAGTTTTAGAGAAAACAGGTTAGCAAACTTACATCTCAAGAGACAGAGAAAAAAAAATTTGAGTATGTTAGAAGATTTAAAATCAATAAGGTAACACAGCACTATAGGAATTCATCACAGGATTTTATAAGGAGACCAATTTCATTTAGATGGGTAGTTTCTACTTTTTAAAAATTTTATTTTATTTTATCTTAAAGATATGGGATAAAATTCAGGATTAGGTACACAAGTGGACATCGTACAGGTAAAGTTTGGGCCTCCCTTTGGTCCCCACTTTGCCTGGTTTGAGATCAGGTACCCTTGTTGATGTTGTGTCCCCACCCACCCCCACCCCGGCAGTATCCCGCTACTGCCAATCCCTTTCTTAGAGTATTATGGTAAATGTTCAGGGTCCACTTATGCGTGAGAACATATGGTACTCTGTTCTTTGTTTCTGTGATAGATCACTGAGTGTGATAGACTCTAAATCCATCCAAGTTGCTGCAAAGTCCATATGTTTGTCCTACTTTATGGCTACATAATATTCCATTGTGTATATGTACCAATTTTTTTTATTCAGTCCAGTTTCAGTGGGTAGCACAGTTGGTTCCATGTTTCTGCTATTGTGAATAGTGCTGCAATAAACATTCATGTGCAGATATCTTTTTTGTAGAATGATTTGCATTCCTCTGGGTATATTCCCGGTAGAGAAATTGCTGGGTCATGTGGAAGGTCAATTTCTAGTTCTTTTAGAAATCACCACACTGTTTTCCATAGAGGTTGAACTGGCTTGCATTCCCACTGACAGTGTAGATGTGTTCCCTTTTCTCCGCATCCTCACCAGCATCTGTTGGGCAGTTTCTACTTTAGTCTCCATTTTCCAGCAGGACCACTGAGATCAGGGCATTAATGAACAAGGCCAACAAAGCATTTGCAGTTTTTTAGGACCTGATACTTACGTATGCAAAAGCAAGGATAGCTGGAAGGTAGAATACCTAGATCTCCAAAAATCAAGAATCTGACTTTTACATTGAATCTTGGGTTCCACTGAAAGAGAAAAGTGCTGTAGGGCTGGGCCCTAGCAATGTTTCCACACTGCACTTCGCATTGCTCTGAGGCTGGTGGGCCGCCCAGCACCGGTTAGCCTCCTGATCAGCCTGTGCACCGTGGAAGTCTTACTCCTCAGTGACGAATGTTTCCACGGTCTCCAAGCGTTCAGATAATTTGTTTTTATTGACATTTCATATTTGCTGAGGAACTTTATTATATTTTCGTCTAATCATTTAAACATGACTTTCTTCATTTCCTTGAATGTATTTAAGTGGCAGCTTTGAAGTCTGCTAAACCCTACATCTGAGTCTGCTCATAGTTTGTTATCTCCTTATTTCCTGAGTATAGTCAGTTTCCTTTACTTTGCATGTCTTGTAGTTTTTACATTGAAAAGGGGCATTTTATGCCTGAGCCTGCGGGTTTGAGACCTGCCTGGGCAACTTGGCGAGACCTCATCTCTACAATAAATCAAAAAAAATAGCCGGGCGTTGTAGCGGGCGCCTGTAATTCCAGCTACTTGGAAGGCTGAGGTGGAAGGATCGCCGGAGCCCAGCAGGTCGAGGCTGCAGTGGCCGGGAGCAGCCACTGCACTCCAGTCTGGGTGACAG